>JANZLQ010000017.1:22128589-22158414 GCA_026212715.1 Elanus axillaris | reverse complement strand
CCCCCCCGCTGTGGAAGTTACCTGGGCCCCTCTGTTTCGAAGCTGTCCATTCCCAGATGCTCCCCCCAGAGCCACGGAGCGAGAGGGGGGTCCTCACTCACCTCTCACCTGCCTCGGCAAGCACCGAGTCCGAAGAGGAAGCATTTAGATACCCTCTCACTCGCCAAGCTCGTCTGGAAGCTGGGAGGTGATGAGGCTTCCCGAGGGGGGGTGAAGCCTCTCCTGCCACCCGTGGTACCCACCCGCCTTGACGGGAGAGACAGCCCCGCAGGGCAGGGAAAGCGGAAAGGCAACGAGCTTTTGCCTGCCACCGAAGCGGACAGTGAACGTCGTAGGGTGTACTCGGGGGAAAACAGGAGAGTTGCACGGAGCTTCTCGGTGAGAGAGGGGGGATGGCGGTAAGGGTTGAAGAGCTATTTCAGGTGCCTCGCCGGCGCAGGCTGCGCCGCGCAAGAGACACCACACGGAACACGGCAGCGGCAGGTTCAGGCTGCCCCAAACCCCGCCGAGAGTGGCCCCCCCCTTCCCCGTAACCTACCGGCAATTAATACAAAAAAACCCAGCGCGCCGGAGCTGGAGGGCGCGGGCGGGACCACTCCGCACGCCCGGAGCCCCAACCCCGCTCTCACCCCGCGACTGTGGCCGAGGGGCTCCTCAAGCCCCACAAGGGCCGCCTTTCCTCCTCCTCCCCAGCCCCTTACCTCCTCCTCCGCCGGGCGCTCCGGGCTGTCCTTCACAGCCCCCGCCATGGCAAAGCGGACAGCCCAGCCCCGTCCAACACCTGCGTGCCCGGGGCGGGGCGGCAGAGGGAAGGAGAGGGACAGCGGATGGGTCCTCCCCCGCTCTCACGCAGCGCCCCGGAGGGGCGAGGGCGCGATCGCTGCCCTCCAGGCTCCGGAGCGGGTATTCCCCGAGAGAGGAGCCCTCTCCCCGCCTCGGGCGAGGGCTCCAAAGCCGAGTCCGCCGAGACCCCAGTGAGCAGCAGGACCGCCCCCCCCCCCATGCCACTTCCACTGTGGAGAGGAGCGGGGCAGCTCCCGGCGGCGAAAGCAGCAACGCCGCCCTCGCTCTCCCCCGTGGGGGCTGCCGCGGGAGCCGTCCGTGAGGTAAACCCCAGGCTTTATGGCACTGGAAGCCTGCGAACCCGCCCGAGCGCCCGCCCTGCCGGTCCCCTCAGAGCGGCCGCGCGCCACGACGGCCGCTGCTCCCGCCTCGCCCCGCAGCGAAGCGCTTCGGGAGCGGGGGGCGAGACGGTGGTGCTTTCCGGAGCCTTTCTCATCCAAAGCCTAAAAACAGGGGGGCTGTCCTTTTGAAGAGATGCACCGTTTTCCGATTTAGAGGAATTTATAACCACGCCAGCCAGCAATGCTGGAGATGAGATTACAAAACCCCCGCGCTGGACCCAGGAACCCGCTGCTGCGGGCAGAGCTGCGGCCCTCCGAGGCCCTGGAGCCGACGCCGTTATGGAGGCGGTTCACCACCACCGCTCTGCCCACAGGAAGATGGTCCTGCAAGCGTGCTCCGCATCAGAGAAAATAAAAATTGCGTTTTTAAGTGTGAATTCTTTCAACAGGGAGACAGCCTGAGAGAAGTGGGTTTAAACAAACCGATGAGAATGCAGCGATCTGCTCGTCTTGGGAAGATGACTGATCTATACACACAGGGCTTTGGGGCTCAACTGATCTGAAGAGTTCTGCTATTGACGGGGTCACTTGGTGGCATTCGGACACCCACTGCAAACTACGTCCTGAAGCATACTGATACACAAATCCTGCGCAACCTCATTTGACAAGAATAATTATAACAGATTTGCAGAATTGTGAAAGAACAAGGCATTAAAAACATTTCTTAAAAACAGACCTTCAATGCAAAACTGAAATTGTAGCCTTAAAAGGCCTTGCTGAAACCTCACTGAAGCTTTTAGGCTCCAAGGGGTCCCTAAGGGCTGAGGCCAGATGGGCTCCAAAACAGAGGTGGACTGCTCAGTCCCTTAGCCCCAGTACATAATTTGTTCTTAAATACCAAGCTAGATACAAGGTATGCATGTTATGTTCAAATTCAACATTTACGTTCTTTCTCTTCACACAACATCCTCTTAACACATTTTATCTGTTAGCTGCATTTGCATGTTTCTTCACGAAGGAAGAAACTACAGAAAACATTTCATTTCTTTGTTCTTTTCTAGGCTATTTTAATTTTGCTGTAAATTATGTTAATGCACAGGCTTTACTCAAAACAGTGAAGGCTTGTGAAGAAACAATGAATAACTGATAGTATTTGTGTGTTGCAAAAACTCAAGCATTGATCAAGCTAGTTTTACTGTTGTTTGACCAATGCACAGTAGCTGTCTACAGCGCTGAGCAAGAGATTAGGCTGTCCAGACACTACAGGTATCTAAATAATCAGTCTTTACAAATTGACCGAAACCAATCAGATTTAGGAGACCCCTGTATTAATTCCAAAGATTTTCTCCAAATTAGGAAATAAGTTATCCAATCACAGTTCACTGCCTTTTTTCAAAGGCACTTTCTAGTCTAACATGGGATCAGTGCAGTCAGCATCACTCTTGACTTTTTAAAGATTTGCTCTCATTTTGTAATTCAGATCGTGACACCTTCAAACTGCAAATACTCAAGTACACCAAAGCTATAGCTAGAAACAGCTGATTTCAGTAAAGCACAATATATAGCCAGACAGAATCAAGCTATGCAGTCTTTTAAAATACTGGTAGTAGACATGAATCTATGTTGAAATACTAAATACTTACTGCTCCTTTCCAAAAACACGGTCTTATGATAACAAGCAAAATGGATTTACCTACCTTAAAATTTGATTCCCCCTCCCCCCTTCAATTTCAATCAACCTTACACTAATTATTTCTTTGAATTTTTATGTTGCAAATGCAGGAATAGTATACCACTACTTTGACATTTCACACATCTTTTAGATAAGAACAACTGAGCTTACAATCAAATGTGTGGTTCTCTAATACTTGGTTTTATATTAAGACAAATTCAAAAGCACTGATTAATGAAATTCACTGTTCAGGAAGCTTTGCAAACTGAGGGTTGGACCTGTGTCTGTAGGTGACTTGTCTCTTCAGTTTCACTAGTGGATTTGTCTGCACATGTCTTCCTACTACTAGCGATCTGGTAGGCTTTTCATATAGCAGGAGTCAGTGTAAGAGCAAAGAAAATGTAGTTGTATTATTTGCTACATAAACCCGAATGACACAGTAGCACACCAAGTTTATAGCACTGAAAACTGTTAACTGCAGTTTTCAGAGATTTGCTTTCTGAATACATTGAATAGGTATTTGTGCAGTTAATTTTAATTGCACTGCCCTCAAACATACCAGGAGAGATGCTGAAGCAAAACAGTTTTACATCCCTAGTTTGAAGTAACATGACAAGTCACTCCAATGAAGTCATTTTGTATTTAGAACAAAACCAGGAAATCCCAAACCCATCTTTCATTTAACCATGCAAAAGTAGTACAACACCAACAATCATCCATTTGCATAGGTAGCACAAACTAGTCAGCACTCATTGAAGGCTCCAGGATAAGTCTTACCTAGAGCCTCTAGTTCCATTCACAAAACCACATGCTACTTAGCAAAGTAATATAAAATATTACTCGCTATGTTGATTTCTTCTTTAGCAAAACATGGAATAGTTGGCTACAAATTTTATGCCTCAAGCACATGAATAGCAAAATAAAATATTTGGATGGAAAAGGGGCAGAGGGGGGAAAAAGAAACCTCATTTTTCAAATAAGGATTTTCAACATCTTTGAAAGTTGGCCACATGCAATTAGCGTCTCAATCACCTGGCCAGTTCAGGACAGAGGCAGGTATGTAGTACAAAAACAAGCATGTCGCTTTAAGCCACTATTCCTGTATGGCAATCTCCAGAAAAGCTGAAGTATGTGTGTGACAAGGGTAAAAGTGGATCTCTCTCCTAATGAGCTAGGTAGTTTGACATCACCTTATCTGTAAGACACCCGTAGCAGCACAAGAGGGGCAGAAACCACTTCAACCATTGGTAATAACAATTCCTTCAGAGCTTACTTTGAGGCACTTCATATGCAGTATGCACCAGACTACCTCATTTCTATCTTCTCACACATGCACCTACCACCATGTGAAGACTTCACAGAACTTTACACTGCTGATCTTGTGGTAAAAGTGAAATCCTGAAGATACTGATATTGAAGATTTTCAAGTTAGTTAAGAGTTTAAATGTGAGCTTCCCTGCCGCATCTGTTGCCTAAAAGTTACTGTGAGAAGAATGCAAACTGCAGCAGCATACACTGAAATGTAAGTGAAACCAATCAGTTCAGTTTCACTTTAGTCCAAAGTGCAAAAATAAATACTGTTTTTCCTTAAAAGGTGCTATCAGTAGTAGTTAAGTAAGTCTCAGAGAACTGTTCTGCCTAAATACACTCATTAAAGAACTAAGAAGCTTTCTACCTAAGGAAATTCTAAGGATGACCTATTATTGTACAGTTACCTCTGCTACATTATATATCCAGACTCTGACCACCAAATTTAGTTGAAAATACTTCTATTATAGCAGATGATAGCACAGCACGTATTTTTCTCTCTAAGAGCACAGTAAGTGAGGATGAGTACATCCAGATATTGCTGGTTACGTTTTTGGTTTTGTCTAGTTCCACCTGCAGGTAGTTTTTGGCCAGTTAAAAGCTAATTTGATCTTGTACTTCTGATAGCAGTTTTTTGCTCATTCTTGAGCTGTTCATTAGGTGTAGCAGCAGTTTTATAGTCATTGTCCGGTGCCTTTATCACTAAGAGTCTGAAAGGTTCAGTTGTTTTCCGAAGTCTCTGAACCACAACAGCATTTTGCAACTTTGCTTCCTCTAGTGTGAGCGTCTCATCTCGCAGCTCTCTAACCGGCAGCGAAGTAGTCAGTGTGAAGGGAACACTACCCTCTGATCCTTGGTACTTCGTTATGAAGTCTCTGACATGGCTTATTCTGAGAAGAAAAAAAAAAGAAATCCCAGCATTAGAGCACTCCAATCCCAACACAGACCATGCGCACAACACACATAGCCACCACAAGAAAAGAATGACACACCCACTTCATGTAATGCTGATGGCATAGAAATGAAGGAATATAGATGGTGTGGTATCCTGAAGTGCCTGATGCACTTGGGAAGCAAGAACCAAGGTCTGCCTGCTCAGAGAGCAGTCCCAAGGGACAAGTATCTTACCCTAAGCACTCAAAATAGCTCAGATGGTAGTTATGCAAGCCTACCATTTCTTAACCAGCTGGTGGAGCTCTTACCTGAGGTTTCTGTAGCCAAGAGCTAGAATAAAGATGCCTCCAGTGTGTGGTCCATGTAGCGGAACCAGAATAATAATATAGAAAAAAGGTTTGCAAAAATTGTCTAGATAGCTTATGAGTTAACCAGGTTTATATATAGTGTCCTTCTACGAAAGCAGGTGCAGCAGTGAATTCATTACAGATTCAAGCTGCCTGTTAAGGTGTGAAGAACCTTGCAATAAGTGAGCAAGACAGAGGTTTTGCTGTGGAAGAATCAGGATTGACCAATTTAATTAGAAAGTTAAGATGACAGGATAGATGTATACCAGTTAAATAAACATAATGTCAATGCCCATTCTCTGATCCCAATGCTAACTGCCTCTGGCTACTGGCAAATTATTAAACTCATCCTTCCTCTCCCACATGCACAGGGTAGCCCAGGTTTACTGCCTCCTGGGAGTGGTCCATGACCTGAGCCAACATCTGAGCCAAGCCTAGACACTGTTTCAGAAAGTGCTAGTTGGCTTGGGGGAAAGCCATCCTAACAGTTTAGCAGCACAGATGACCAAATTTTCATGCCTTACCCATACTTACTAGGACAGATATAGACAGCATCTAATTCCTGTACATGCAGGCCTCAATGAAGAGACAGTGTTTGGTCTTATAAGCTTAGAGACTGAAAAACCTCAAGCAGGAATAAACTTTAGATTGGACACTTAGAGGTGTATACATACATTATATCAAAGTTCCTTGGGTCCTAAGAGCAATTCAGGCAATTAGCCACCAGCTATCTGCTTTAGGATGAAAAAGTTCCTTTCCAGGCTCCACAGCCAACACTCCAGGATCACATTAACTTAGCAACTGCTCAAGAAGGGACACAATTTGATTCAAGACACAGCCACGTGTGCTATTCCTACAGCACTGCTCTGCTAGTTGCTTCACTCTCATGTCTCCTCAGTTCCCCATACTGCAGTATTATAATGCTACCTGCACTTTTGCTCCAATGCTGTAACTTTAATCTTTCATCAGTAATCAAGTCATATCTAAAGTAGTAGTTACTATGGCACATACACATTCTATCTGCAAAGGGTAAAAGTAATCAATTTACCCAGGCACTGCAATATACATGGCTACAGGTTATTTACCTATAGTTTAATTAACAAATAGTTGACTGTTTTCTGCTTCTCCACTGAAAGGAATGCTCTATATGCAATCATAATGCTTAAGGATATGTACTCTAAAAGTATTTCCCCCTAGTTCTTATTAGGTCATACACAAATACAAACATGCTGGTCTTGTGGCAAGAGGATATGTTATGACAGAATATTTATTGCAAACTATTTCAAAAAGAGCATCATATCAGTAAGGCTGTTGTTCTGCTTATCTCGGACTTCTTTTTTTCCCCCAAAAGCACTCAGCAGCTGTTCAGACTGCTATTTCCCATGAAGACAAAAAGCTTCTAAATATACTTAAATATGTGAAACCTGGAATAATTAAGATATTAAGCTGTCCAATGAAGTATTTATAATTAAAATAGCAATTGACCCTTTAGCAGTACATTGCAACAGTGTTCCAGTTCATACCTCAGGCCACTACCATAAGAAAGTAGTACAAGTTAAAGAAAAAGTTACAGCCCTTAAACTTCAACTGCTGAGCTTTTCTTCTGACCCGCCACAAAGACATATACAGTTTACCTTGACAGCAGCCTGGGTTATATTAAACCCATGATCATTTTAAATTGCTTCACAGAGAAGCATAGGCAATATATCCTTTCCGTATGACATGGCTGTATAGTACTAATTTCTCCAATTACGAATTTGAGAAAGGTCTCTAAAGATAGTAGTTCCACAATATAATGTTCAACAGTTAATCCTACTTTTTCAAAGCTCCTGCATACATATGCTGCGCTGAAACCTTCTGATGTTATCCCCATTTACAATATCCCCATTTATATATATATCCCATCCCAGCTCTTTGGGAACCAGAAATTTTACTAATTTAAGAATTAAACACATTGGATGCATTCTATTCTGTCCATGTTGACATGCAGGTGATGAACCTCCCTGCCTAGTGCACAGATTCTGGCCCTCCCTAGAGGTTTCTCTGGCTCAACTCTAAGTCACATCCTCCAGCTCCCAGCTGTGGTGCTGTCTATGCCCAATGACTAGCAGGCTTTTTACTAAGCAATTTGCTCCAGATGTAGTCATTTTGTGAGAGATCTGCCATCTTAAAAGCCGTTTCCTCTAGTAATGAGCAATACATACACCTTGACTTTCACTAACCTGCAAAGAACTACAGTTGTCCTCAGCTTTTCATTTATACTGTTATGTGCTGACTACTAACATCAGTTCACATTCCTCTTATGCTCATCTCTTGTCAGCTAAAAGATTTCTCAGAATTTGAAAGGAGGTTTTCTAGATACAGCTGAACAGCAGTGCAATGTTAAGTGAACTGAGGAGGTAGATTATTCACAGAAATTAGAGAATTAACAAGCCTACAGGCACAGGACAAACAGTTCAGATGCAAATACACATGACAGTGCTAAAATAAATCTTACCTGTGAGAAACATTGAATTTCTGAATTATCCTTTCCCCATCAGCCAACCAGATCTGGATGTTAGTGATAGGCTCCAAATCATTTAAGGGTACTAAAGGCAGGTGTCTTTTGTCATTAGGTCCTTGATGATCATCTCTTACTTTAGAAATTATCCTTGGAGTAGCACTGAAAAGAAAAGCCATATGAGGTTATGCCTTCTATGTACGCATATAAGCTTGACCCTCACTCCAGACCTCTGCTTCTGGAGCTTTCTGCCCTGCATCAGGGTGCATGGATGACTTCTTTTTTTAACAAGTATAGGAATACTGACATAAATCTCAGGTTTGTTTTTTTTTAACTGTATGCCAATACTTCCTCTTGAAGACTTCAACGTGCTAAAGAATTTCAGTTTGCTTATGTTAAACATTTTTACAAGATGGAAGGGAACTTAAATACCAAAGGATTAAATATGAATACACAAATGATGAGAAAGTCTGAAGAGTCTTTGTGCATTTTTTGTACTCTAATCACACAAGTGAAACTTTAGTGGGTTTGAGTACTGAATTTGCATACTCAATGTTAATTTTCACCATAATGTGATTACAGTAATTCAATTTAACTGAATGTTGTTAGCCTTGATTTAGACCCCAGCATCATCTATTTCAGCTTAGAAGCATTACTCATCTATCAAAGAAATTGACTTAATGTGAAAATCCAGGCTGATGCACACAGCACTTGGATTTTGGTTTTTTCTTCTAAGGCACTTTTGACAGCTGACCCTACCATAAGGTCAAAGATCCATAAAATGACTTGACAGAATACAGGGACCTCAGTCCAAGTGCGTGGTCTTAAAAAAATTACTGGCAAAAATTTTTATTCTGAAGAAATGTCTAGAGCTTAGTGCTGCTTTCAGAACTGAGCTTGTTCAGCATGTACTGTTTAAGTCATCATAAAGTCTGATCCAATGGGCTCATCCTCAGCTCATGTGAGTATAACCAGATGTTTGCTTGCAAAACAATAGCAGTGATTTAAGGAGTTACCATTTATTCTCTGAGCTCAGCTGTGGTCACTAACTACACAAACACTTCATAATGGTTTGTGGAAAAGCTTTCTACTTTGCACAGAAAACTGACAACTTACTGTTTCTTGAGAGAGAAGTTGGTAACCAGTGACCATAGAATAACAGTCTTAACAATACTACATCTGCTTCACAGAAACCTCATCCTTATGTTCTTGTACCTGTCTTAGTTTAACCATAAAGAGAAAAGTCACAGCCAATTTATTAAAACAAAGATGGCTAATGACTTAATATATTCAGGCTAATAAAGTTAGTCTTGGGCTCAAGTCCTTCTCAGTCTGAGTTATTTCAAAATATCTTATCACTCACTGCCTAGTTAAGCACCCTAACTTCTAGGCTATCAGCCAGTAGAGGCACTTTTTATTTCTTCCATTGAAACTCTGCAAAAAGAATGAGAATCAAGGAATCTCATTCCCAAGTGAGCGATAAGAGATATTCACTGCAACTGGATGCAGATAAGAGGCACAGAACTGACTGTTTTGCATTACACAGAAATCAGCTGGGGCACAAGAACTTGCACCAACAGATTCCAGGAGGCACATCTGTAAAACATTCTGGTACTCCAAGTACAGGTGACTTGCTATCACCCACCTGCCTCTACTGATTTACTTATCTCACACCTAGCTTCTGTTCATGCTTGACCTCAATACAAAATAAACCCTAATTGCCCTTCAGATCTGGAAAAAATGCTTGATCACCAGTGTTAGGAGCAGAGCAAAAAAAAAAAAAAAATTGAAGTCATATTTCAGTCCAGCAATGATGAGCTTTTGCTGTCTACTTGATGAGTGGCATTCAATTCCAGGTTCAGACACTGAAGTATAAGCATTCATGTGTGAGCCAGCTGTCTCCAGTACAGCAGAGGCTGGAGAGGTAATCAACCGTGCAGCTGCCAGGCATCTGGTTTAGCCTGGGCTGAACTACATTTTAGCCCATCAGTCACAGTTGTAGTTCAGACAACTGTCTCAAATGGATACAGATTTTCCGTGTCATTCTCAAACTGACTTCCCTCATGGTCACATCTCAGAATTTGTGGTAGGCAGTGGAGATGATTCTTTCAATAGCAAGTAGGTGTGAAAACCAAAGCCAACACATTAAGCGAAGCTGCAAGAGAAAGTTAGAAGATCTATATTCACCAAAGTTTAAAGCATTTCTATACTCAATAACTTTGCTCCTGTAGAACTGACAGATAAAGCCATCTAGTGGTGGAAGATTTGACTAAAGCCAGAAACCAAGACTCTAAGTCTCTTATTAGCCTGATCAAAGCATTGTTGCCCCTTTTAAAGGCTTATTACTTTTATAAGATTATCAAAAGAAGATATAAACTGAAGATCGAAGAGACATAAGAGCCTCCTGTCAATTTTCTTCAAAGAAAAAGCCCAAGAGTTACGTATCATGACTTACCCTGACTAATGTTTAAGAAGCTTGACACACAGTGTTTTACCCTAATGAAGTTATAGAGCAAGCCCACTTTGCTACAAGGGATTTCAGTCAATAGTTTAATTAACATGCTTCTAAGGCAGTCTTTAAGATGCATTGATAAGCTTAATAGAAAAGTGCAGCTGCAAATCTTGTTATAATCCCAAACTATTAAATGCAGCTGAACGATGGTAGATAAAACAGAATATACCCATTAGTTATATAGGTTCATAGGGTATTTTGGAAAAGTCTCATTTGTTTCTCCTGTACAACAAAAAGGGAGAGAGGATCAAGCTCATCTGAGTTATATCAACATACCATTTCTAGTTTCTCCATTTTTCCTCCAACAAAAGTTTCAACGAGCCAGTCAACAGACTGATTCATAATGGTTCATCCACCACATAATCTATCCATCTACGAACACTGGCAGAAAATCTATAGAGCATTAAAAAACCCCGTTTATTTGATAAGCAGAAGTTTAGCTAGCTCATAAGCTGAAGTAAACCATTCAGTCGTTTGCTCCTCTAATTTCTGATTAAGCACACAAATGCAACTATGGAAACAGAGTTCTATAGCTTAATACTTGTTACAGGTCTCAGACAGCACTACTATTTCCCAACAAAACTCTTCTGCTCAAAGAGTAGCATATGCATCCAATGGACATTTATTAACATCAGGAAGTGAGCACTAGTTTATGGAGTAAGAGCACTTATGGCTCGTGTTTCCAACATCAGCAAAAATATTTACTCCTCTTTAAAGAAAAGGTTCTGAAAGCACAGCACTGAATAGACTAGCAAGAGTAGAAAAACAACAACAAAAAAAGTATTTTATCCAGTCCATAAAGAAAAAAAATGCTGAGCAAGTTGTAGGATGTCTCAGCATAGGAGACCAGTAAACTGAAATTCACAGAATAGCATGTTTCCAGAACCTAACTCGCCTATCAGGAAGCAAGATCATTACTTGCTGTAGGCATGGCAGAGCACAACAAGGAACTGAACAACCTACTGTTTAGCACCGGTTAGCAGCAGAAACTAAGCACACTGAAGATCTTTTTGCTTTTCCTATATACAGGTCTACTTGTAGATAAAATAAGGTTAAGTTCTTGACCCTCGTTTGCTCAGGATTTCAGCACTACCAAAAGCAAATCTTGTAGCTTCTCATCCATCTCTCAAAGGAAGATTTTCCCTATTGACCACATCTACTCAAGCATGCAGCAACTGAATGGACTGTGCTACAGCAACAGATGAAACTGATAAAACAGATGCTTGCTTCTCTGAGGCAGCCTGGAACCACCCATCCTTTACCATTATCTGTCTCTTACTCTGCACATTATCTTCTTCCCCTGCCTCATCCATTCCTACCCAGGTCACACTTTCCCTCAGCACAAGCACTGGGCCTTAGCAGCAAACCCTTTCCACTTAATTGAAACAAGCTGTTCACCTAACATTTCATTATGGTCTACTAACCCCAGTCTGCAGGTCACTAAGCAGTCCCACCTGCGAAGGCTTCCTGTAGTCTCCCAGTCACTGCATGTGATCTGCTCCCTAGGCTGAAGTCTACTTTGATAGGCATGTAAGTCTTACACAAGAGGGATATTTGAAGCAGATAATTTGGCTGGAGTAAGCAAAAGTCACAGTGATCAAATATCTGAACTCCTGTCCTGCCCCTCTACAACAGCCTTCCAAAATAGAGTACTGTTTGGTTATAAATCAAGTCCAGTTTTGGCACTGGCATTAGTAGCTGACATTCTCCAACCACAAGAGAATCATGGAGTACAGGAAAGAGTATCACTGTAACAGGCTAAAACATCTTACTGCAATAAATGCATGGTTAAATACTAAGGAAGTTTAAGAGAATGTGAAATAATCTCTTACTTCTTCACTTCCCTTTATGGGATTGTCATACTGCCCTCTTCTCAAAGTATTGTGCATACACCTTTAAAAGAGAGCTCTCTCTTAAATCATAGAGTAGAAGAGTGACACCTTTCAGCTGGCAACAGTTCTGCTAATGTTGAGACCTTGAACAAAGAAAGCCAACAGCGTCCTGGCTGTATTAACAGAACACAGTAGATTGTGGGAGCTGATTATCCCCCATGCACACTCATTAGACACACCTAAACACTGCATTCAGATTTGGTACTCAAAATAAAAGAACGATATCAATAAACTGCAGCAAGTTCCATGGAGGGCCACCAAGATGGCCACAGGCTGGAGCATTCACCCTGTGCAGAGAGGCTGGAGGAGAGGGACTTGTTCAGCCTGTGGAAGAGATGGTATTGCGGGGAACACCCAACAGCAGCCTGCCAGGGTCTACAGGAGGAGGGAGCCAGGCTCTTCGTGGTGGACATAAATTGAAACAAGAGACATTCAGACTGGATATAAGGAAAAAATTCTTCACCATGAGGACAGTCCAACACTGAAGCAGACTGTGCAACTTCCACTCTTGCAGGATTTCAAGGCCCAACTGGATAAAAGCTAGAGCAACCTCATCTGTCCCCAGAGATGACCCTGCTTTGAGCAGGAGCTTGGATTAGAAAACTCCAGAGGTCACTTTCAACCTGAATTGTAAGATCCTTTACCACAGGTATAGTTCCCTTCAGCTATTCAATCATAGATCACATCAGACTACTCACCTTCCTAATCTGTAACCATGTCCAGAAAAGGGATGAAACATCGGCTTTTTTGATGACAAATACACCTTATCTTTTTTATCTTCCACTTTCACATCTAACTCCTCCTTATCAAAAAGTTTTCTTAGCTCAAAAGGCAGTTCCCTTAAAAAAAAAACCAAAAAACCAAACATGTCACAAAAAGATCTATTATACTGTTTTGAGTATACAGAATGGATTAATGATTAATACTTGTTCTGTTTATACTTTCAAGGATGCTTAAAAAAAAAACTTCACAAGTATTTACTAGAAGTTACATTAGGTGTATGACATATGACATACAAACAACTTCAATTGCCTGAACTGAAAATTAGCTAGCAAGTGAACAGTAAAAAAAGACATCATCATGCAAGTTGTTGAATGATGTTCAAATTTACTCAGCAGTTACCACTCCAAAGCACATGATGTGTAGGAAGTTCAGTATTGCCAACATTGCCACAAAAGGTTCAATTATTTTATCCCCATAGTAAAACAAGAAAAAAAGGCAATTGGCTTTTAAAGAGAAAGAACTGAGTTAAGACACAATGTGTTTAATTACAAATTAACATCAATTTCAGCTTTTAAAAATGAGATCGTCACTAACAGCTACACTCTTTAGTGCAGTAATATCACCTTGGTAATGCTTTCTTTTCTTTGCTTTTAAGCAGAACACAACAATGCCTTTGCTTATGAGCTCCGACACAGATACTACATTTTCAGGTGGTGGGGCTCAGCTGGCACAGGGGCTGTACTAAGTGCTTCTCTACCATCAACAATTATGCAGGAACCATCCCGTAATTAGCATCTTCACAAGCAAAGGGTGAAAGAAAGGTGGCAAACTTATGATGCATGAACACAAAGAAAGCAAAGTGCTTTAAACAGTGGAGTTAATTGCTATTACAACTAACACAGGTGACAGCCATAGAGGAGAAATATAGTGTAAAATTAGTATTTTTGATGGGCTAGCAAAGTATGGAAAAGACAAAAAAAATACAATAGCTTAGTAATTTCACATACTTGAAAAGGAGTTATTAAATTACATTCTTCATAATATTATATTCTCTTCTCCACTTGCTTGGCATGAGGAAACAGACTACAAATTAAAGGCTGACAATTACATTGGTTTGCATGGTCAGCCTGCAACACTAGCAGAAATCAGGATAGCATGCTAATTTTTAACGGGGATAAAAATAAGATAGCTATATACACACAAATGACTGAAATAGCAAGTTTGTACTAGAAAAATTGTCTGAAAATTAACACTGATCAGAGTTTCTTGATGTTACACAGAGCAACTATGCCCATTTAAGGCTTTTCATGAATAAAACCAAAACAAAGACCATAAAAACAGATATGCTCAACCACTTGTGCATTGAACTCATTAGTCAAAATACCATTTTATCAGTAGCTCTTACTGGGCACTCTGATTCATTCCTTATTTCATTCTGCACCTGCTGTGCCCCCTATCAACACTCGCTTTTATCCATTTCATCAGCAACCGTACAACTACTGCAATTGAAAGCCATATTAAACCTGTTGATGTTAAAACAGCCATTAGCACTGCAGGAACTGAGACAGGCAGTGGCCTACAGTCCTACAGGGATACTGCAGTGCAGCAAAGCCAAGCAGCTATGTAAAAAATTTAGGGCATAAGCTGAGTGCTATCCAAAGCACATTAACTCAGGCTGATTAAGAACACAAAACTCACTTACCCTTTTTTAACGGAGTCCAAGAACTGCTGGTTTGCATCATCAGCATAGCTCCTAAGTTCACCATCATTTACTGTAAACCCATTTTTCCAAAGTTTAATGATTACATCAACCTATAAAATAAGAACAATTGCCATTTTAACACTGATGTAGAACCAGCTTGGTATACACACAGTGCCCTATGATAGCAAATCATCCACTGCATGGACTAAAAATACTGAGAGAAGGCTCACTGTACTCTGTTTCAGCCCTGTGCCAACAGGCAGGGCAACTGCAAGGGCTAAGTGACACTTCTAAGTATCTTGTGTCGGTCAGGGTTAGAAATAAACCTTCCCCCAATCATTTTACTTTCCTAAGTCAAGAACACTCCAATTCTGCAGGAAGGGGGGGGGGGAAGAGCTGGAAGATCCCAGCCAGCTGCAACTCTTCAAGAGCTAATTTGAGAGCACACATGCCTGGGGTTGGAACACCAACTACCAGAATAGTCCAGCTGGGGATTTATTAGGGTAAAGCCTTGTTCTTATCTTTCAAGAGGATTTTCTGAAAGTAATGCATTGACATAATGCACACAGAAGCCTTTCACTCAGGAAATGCAGCAAGTATTGGAAAATTTACTTTCAGTCATACATTGATGTTAACCTGGAATTCCTGGGTATAATCAAAACCTTGGTGTAAGGGAATGAAAAAATAAATTCTCAGTAATTCATTAATTTGACAGAGAAAATTACACTTCTTCAACTTGTAGCCTTCACACTGTTCACTGAAGCCTCTCCAACTTTAACATATATATATATTTGGGATTGCATTTTCCTATTTATGCATCATGCCATTCAAGGAAGCATTTGATCATTAAGGTCTGATCCCTGAAATAACACTGTCTTGACAGATACCTGGCCACATGTGAGGTCTATGAAGCACATACAAGTGCAGAATCCACCTCAGCTGGAAGTTAGTTTGAACTAGGCTTGACAGTACTTGACAATTTTATCTTTTTTTTTTCCTCCTTTTTTGCAGTTTGACTTATTAGAAAATGATCGCTACATAAATACACAGATGTGCAAACTGCTGAGTAAAATTCCTTCTCTTTTGGTTGGGTAATCTATCAAAAAGGTATACTGCACTCAGCAAGATTAGATACCTGTAAAAAGTCTTGTGTCTCATGGCACCAATGCATATGGAAGGAGTTCTGATCATGGGAAGGTTCCTCTACAGTGAGCCAGTATGCAAATTCAATATGGACTAATTATTCCACACCAACTTTCCGTTTAGAAATTGATACAAGTTCTGCCATGGAACACTATTTCAGAATCGCAATTTAAGGTATTGCTCCCAACACTCCTTTTCTGCCAGGCTCAGTTGGGAATCCATGAATGTAATTTCCAGCAATGCCCACTCCAAATTTGTCCGTGACATCCTTGTTCTACATGGCCTTTTCTCCAGCCCCTTACCAGTCTTTGGGGAATAACAGAAAAACATGGAAAGGGCAGAATCATTGAGCTACAAACCCATACTAAACATCCCACTGCTACCACAACTATACAAATGAGAGAAAATAAAAAAAAATTGGGCTATGCCTTTGCATAAAAAGGCTGCAACTCTTTAAACAACTTACGTTATAGCAGTTGTCATTCCTTGCACCTCATGAACAGCTCACTCTCCTTACTAATAAAGCAGAAGCACATTAGCCAATGACAGCCTAAGTCCTAGAACACTAAACCCACTATATAATACCAAGAGCCAGAAGCACAGAAACATAGGCCTTGTTGACTAAGAGACTGGAGACTGTTCCTACTGCTGTCTGAATTCTGTATGCATTTATTTACAGATGTACTGGATAAGACTGCTGGACTTCTCGCATTTTTTTCCAAAGTACTCCTGGAGTGCTTATTATGTTAAACATGAGTATTTTTTCTTCACCGCCTACCTGGTTCTTGACTGTAGTTGGGGGCATACATATAGCACCAACCTTCTGAGCTTCTTCAAAAAGGTTATCTACAAAGTAGTCACAGCTTTGTTCTGTACCATTCAAAACCTGATCATCGGTTCCTGATGTACACATCCTGCAGAACAAAGACGTAAGTAAAAATGATGCCTCGGAAAACACATTAGAAGACAAGTAGTTACCCTAGAAGTTCAGTACCAAGAGGTGTTAAGGCATGCTTCCCCTGCACCCAGCTTGGTTGTTAGAAAACATCAGGTCAAGTTTGCACAGTGCCTTTTCTAGAAACTTCTTGCAAATCTCTAGCTGCTACTATTTGCATTTCAAAAGCACAAGTTAAATAACAACAATAGAAAAGGTGAATTCATCTCTGAAGAAGCTTCTAAACTTGGTATCAGAGCAAGGAATGCAAGTTAGACAATTCATACTTCTAATTCAGACCATCAAACATTCAGCTGCACACCAATGAAAGGCCTTCCTTAAAGCATTTCTATGATATAGGTTTGGATGACTTCCTTTGCATAAGTTTTAAAAACCACACACAAGAAAACTTCCCTAGTATTTACTCCCCTAGCCCCACTTGAACCTCCCCATTCCTAGCACCATCACAGAATCACCATTACTATCTTTGAAAGTACTTTAGAGAAACTCAAGAACAAGTGACTCAACACCACTTGAGCACACTGAAAAAATACAATGAAAGACTTCAATACTGTGGAGACTGCCAGACTATTAAAAAAGATGCATCAACCACATCTTTTTATAGAACACTGTATACATGACAGCTGTTTCTGTTAGATTTTCACCAGTCAAAATGCAGAAATATGCAACCTGAATGAATGATTATCTTTCAGTTTAGGTTCTTTGCATAGTAAGAGGATTATGCAGCTTTTGGTAAACATTGCGGGAGTTATTCATATTGGAGATTGAGAAAAGTCTATTTTAAGCAATTCAGAAAAAAAAAAATCACAGCTCTTGAAAAATAACCAGTTTTACATAAAGCTGCATTGAATTCAAAAGCAGCAATCCTTACTTGAATGGTAATTAGATAAATTTGCATAAAAGGGAATTGTTTGCAATGCATCTATGCAACACTGAGAATCCCTACAGATTAACATCTTTAAACAAAAGAAAAAACAACATTAAAGAAAAAATTTCAAAAGTATGCTGTCCCTGTTTTAGTTTCCCAATAGAAGAAATCTGAAGCATTAATCTAGGTATTCACTATGCTTTACCTCGGAAACGTAACTGGAAAACCAAACACCTCCATATCAAATGTAGAGGTGGACAGTGAGCTAGCCATTTGTAAGGCTGCCTTTCAATTTTAAATAAAAATATTTACACAGCTTCTGGCACCTAGGAAACACTCCAGGTATGTGAAAAATCTTTTACCAAAACAGTATTTTTTTTTTAAACCTCAGTATACATGGAGCAGGTGGATACAGGAAAAAAAATTCAAATGTTAAAATTTAACATAAAGTTTGAAAAGTCATGACAGGACAAAAACAGCAATAGGAAAGGAAGAAGAAAAGGGGGGAGGGGGAAACTGGCACCTACCATTCTTTCTTTACAGTTTTGATATTGTCCATGTCTTTCATTCTGGCGCTTCGCCTAATTATGAAAAGAAGATGGTTTAAAAACAAAACAAAAAAACCCAATCAGACAAAATGCCTGGCACACTCTACCTCCTTTGTAGCTGAAACACTCTTTATAGTTCTTGTGTTGATAGTACATTTCACCAGAAACCTCAACCTCCCCCCCCCCAAGTCTCCAGATGGTTCTTTGTTTTCCTGCAGTTTCTAATTTAATGACACATGAACCATGCATCAGTTTCAGACATTCAAAAGGAAGATTACTTTTTCATAAATGTACAAAATAAATTCCACAATAATCATGTGAACTGAAAATACATGCCCATACATACGCTAAGCAAGAAAAAAATATCCCATTTGTTTTCCAAGCAACATGATTTAACCTCCCCTGATTTTTCACAACACTATGAGACAGTTGCAGAAAAACTGCACCACCACTGCAGGCATTCTAATGACCTTCACCTTAACAGTGTGCATTATCAAAAGGTGCAAGATTTGTCAGGTTTCCTCTTCCTACTATACCTCAACATATTGGTGCAGCATCCCAGAAACTGTGAATTATCATTTCTGGTCTACAGTTTAGCTGGAAAGAAAATCCTGGATTTGTAAGTACTAAATATACTACAGGATTAGTCTGCTGAGTCAAAAGAAGTGAAGAATGCCATACTGATCTCATTATACTCAGTTGTGAGCTCTCTGAAAAAAAGTTACAGAAAGTCACAACAAACCAGAGACTTCCAAAACCTTAAAAAAAAATCCCAACAACAACTCTAAAAATAGACAAGTCCCCAGGAAAACAGAAATTTTAAGTTGCAACTGTGTTTAAAGAGTTATTCCTGAAGACTGCTAGGTACAGGTTACGCAGATGATATTCTGCTCCTGGCAGGTTTGGGACTAAGTCATGATACTGTGCATTGCTTTTAGACAGTGTCAAACTAAGCAGTGATAGCCATCATACTCCAGGAAAAGCAGTACGCGCAGCAAGACTAAAACAAATTTTAAAGTGGTCTTGACATCTAATTTAACAAGATAGAGGGTTAGGGGGAAGCAACATTCACTGCAGCACTAACCAAAAAACCCACCCCATTCAGTTATTCAGTACTAATTCATGTTCCTCAGGAGGCTGATACTGGTATTCTTTCACACTGAAAATTAAATCCTTGTGAGACACATTCTGTAGAAACGTAGGCATGCCTTCAGAAAAAAAAGCCATAATGACCAAAAAGATTCAGTCAGTATGTCCGTAACAGGTTTTAAAGTTTAGGCAGCCTTCAATTTAACCGATACTGTCATGCATTACGTCAAAACATTATGCTTAGCATACCTTCGATATGTCACAGAAGACACAGTACAGTTTTGTGGGGTTTTTCCCCCCCCCACAAATGTTCTGCCAGAGCATTATATATATAAGGCAAGCCTGTGCTGGCACATTATGACCTTATTAAGTGTATCTGATTGCTGTACTTGGAACTTTGTACCTGCACTTGGAAAAAAATGAACTTCCAGTATCAAGTAAGCAGAGTGAATTTGAGTGTGCTTAAAAGAATATAATTTTTCTAACTTCTCCCAAATTAAGTTTTAACACACGTTAGCACAAAGTAATTTTTTGTGCTTTGTGTTAATGTGCTGCTTCTATTCTTTCACTATTCAACAGACTACTCCCCAAAGCAACAACAGCCACCTCCAGCCATCTGCTTTTGTTGCTTCTCTGTGACTTGTCACCAGAGCTGTTAAAAAAGAGACAGACGCAATGAAGCAGCTCTTCAAATTAATTCTTTTGCTACATTAGGCTGGCCTCAAATATGCATGAATAGTATTCAAAACTGGTCAGCCGTGAAAGTTGCTGTTCCTTCTGAAGTACAACAGCAATTCCACTTAGAAGAAATGTTTGTGTTAATGTATCAAGGTAAAGAAATTGGCCTATACAGCATATTGATGTTTATTATGACCAAAAAGCCATTAGGAGATAGCTATTAGACTGCACTGCAAGCACTTTAGCTCAGCAAGCCAACCCAACTAGCACAACCAACCTCTCCCACCAACTGCTGACAGACATCCCTAGACGTCACTTAAAACATTAAGAGTTTTGGTAGATATTTTTGTGTCTACGAAAAAACGTGTCACAGAACTGCACTTCCACCTCCGGAAATTTAAATTGCAAACACAGGAAGAAGCTCAAGCAGCCTGCAGCCTGCCACAGCTACATCTGGTAACTGTGGTAGGATGCTCCTGGTCTTTCCCGGCCCAGATCTCCTGCCTCAGGGACTCCCCGCCCCCCCCGTCTCAATCCCTGCAACCGGCTCCACGCAGGACAGGCCACGGACCCCTCGGTGGCCCTTCACAGCCAGGGCTCCGAAACAAGCAGCTCTCACCTACGCAGTTGTAGGTGTATTAGTTTCGGCAGGTATTTTTGTGCTCAATATTGTGGAGCCCACACATCCAGCTACTTTAGCGCAAGGAAAACAAAACAGAAACTAACTTTGATGCTTTCCTTGCTCCGAAGGGCAGAAATATTCAAGCAAGCACACACAGCCCCCTCCCCCCATGACACCCTGCCTTACTAACTTCGGCAGAAAGCAAACTTCTCGAGTTGAAAACCGTTACAGAAGAGCACAGTCTATCACTCCACCACGCAGAAACTGTGACTGAAAACGACTCTGTCCCGTGCGACAAAGAAACAAGCAGCTACAGAGACATGGCAGGTGCAAGCTAGAAGGGAGACGAGCGCCAAACCTAATGGCCTGAACGTGACTGATATGCTCAGGTAAAAATCACAGCATAAACGTTCCCTCTCCAGTTGGCTAGAAGGGCTGTGCATTGTGGAAAGAAACCTGTACCCCCCCGCGGGCTGCCAGCACCTGAACTTATCGGCACTCCCCACACGCCCAGGCCGGGCTCTGCCCGCCGAGCGCAGCGGCACACCAAGCAGACGCTCCGCGCCTCCTGCCAAAACCGTTGCCCAAAATGCGCCCTGCCTCAGCGACAGCCCACGCCAGCAGCCCGCCGCGGCGGGCAGCCTGTGAGGTAATTTCAGAGACGATCAGACAAACAGGCGGCAGCAGCGCGGAGGAGTGACGAACGCCTCAGCGTGCCCGGGAAAGGGGCCGGGCCGGGCCGGGCCGGGCCAGGTAACGACCTCCCCCGCCCTGCCCGCGCCGAGGGACGCCTCACACTGACTCCACGCGGGACGGGACCGAGGGCCGCCGGCAGAGCGCGGCGAAGCGGCCGGGCGGAGGCGGCGGGAAGGCGCGGCCGGGCGGAGGAGGAGGCGGGAAGGCAAGGCAAGGCTCGGCCTGCCCTCCCTCTCACAGTCGGCCCCAGGGACGGCCGCGGGCAAAGTTCAAGCCCCGGTCGGAGCTGAGGGAGTGCCGCCTCGGCGGAACACGCTCCCCCCGGCCCGGCCCGGCCCGGCCCGGCCCGGCCTTTCCCCGCAGCAACTCACCCGGCCGTCGCCGCGGCACCGGCCTCCCCGCCGCGCCAACTCGTCAGTGTCCCGCGCCCCACCACGCACGCGCGGCCGCCAGCGGCCGGGGCACCCGCTGCCCCCGCCCGGGCCGGGCGAGGCGGGGCGAGGCGGCAGAGCTCCGCCCCCGCTACCGAGGGGCGGGGCTTCGCCCGCCATGTCGTGGGTGGGGGGCGCAGTGGGGGTCCGCTGTGTCCCCCGGCGAGGCGGCCGAGGCGCCGACGTATGTGAGGCGAAGCGCAGCGTCCCCAGCCGCTGCCGCTGCCGCTGCCCTGCCCTGCCCTCCCGGGGGGGAGGCAAGGGGCTTCCCGTCCGAACGAGCCGGGCCCCCTCGCACCGGTGCGAGTCGTCCTCTGAGGGCAGGGGGGCCAGAGTGTCCGGGCGGGAGTTGGTGTCGCCGCGCAGGGGGCTGCTGTCGGCCTCTGAGGGGGGGGGACAGACCTCTGTCTGCCCGGCCTGCGCCTTTTTACTGCGAAGGCGGCTTTCTCCTCCTGACTGAAGAACAAAAGACACGGTTTATATGTCTGTGGGCGCGCGGGCAGAGGACAAAAAGCGGCATTCAGCGAGCGCCCACAATGGCAGAGAACGGGCCCAGTGTCTTGGCCAGGCGGCCCCGGCCCCGCTGCTCCCGCAGCACCGGCGTGGAGCTGCCCCCGGCCCTTTGTCTTCCCAATCCCGCGTAGACGGCAGGAACAGTCGCGCACTGAACCCTTTGGAGACGAGGAATGCCTCATTATGCTGGAAGGGCTAATTAAGGGCGAGTGTTGACATATCTGAAAAGGAGCTCTGCCGAGGCCTTGCACTGAGGACAAAAGAGCGGCGTGGCGGTTGGAAAGCAGAGCCCCGAGCTCCCCGGGGACATGAGAGGAGAAGACGGGACGGGTTCCTCAGGGCGGCAAGAAGCATTTTAGCAGAGGGTCCCCGCTCCGTGCGAGCGGCGACTTCGCGCTGTGCTGGGCCCTTGCAGGAGTCCTGCTCTGCGGGACGGTGGAGCTTGGAGCTATCCAAAGCAAACATCCCAGCGCAGCGGCCAGCGCCTGGAAACACGCAGAGCAGAGAGGAAGCAGAGATTCCCTGCGAATTCTCAGCTTGCACCTGCATGCTTTTCACTAAGTTTGCCGCCCCCCCCCCAATAATTAGCAATGCACTCTAAAACATTCAGAATTAACCTGAACTGAACAGCCACAACTAGCTAATTCACATTAATTAATGGAAAATCCACTGTGAATTTAGAAGTGCGATCAAAGACAATTCTAAAAGCAAAGGTAATCCTTCATGGAATGTCATCTTCATGTGGGACCCATTTCTGCGATCCCTTAATCGTAACCATTAAAATCACATTATCCAAAAACATTGAAATAAGATGCTTAGTCTCAGAATTCAGGCAAGGCGAGTACAAGAAGTAAAATCTGACCCCTGACAGTTATAAATTCTTCTTCTTTGTAATGTACATCACAATGCACTAAACCTTTTGAAGGCAGTTTGGATTAATTGTTAAGTTTTAACTAGATGAGATCTAATTACAGCTCCTGCCTATGAATCTTCAGGGAAAACAGTAAAGAAATTTGGCTTTTGTTTTGGTGTAATATACAGGGAGTCTTACCTTTCAAAATACGGGTTTCTGAGATTCTAATCTCCCTGGTTTCATATAATGTTTTAAATAACTTCAAAATTTTTTGGATAGAAGGCACTTGTTTGTTACCAGTGTTACTTATTGATTCTATTAAATGAGGTTTTATGTATTTACAACTTAAGGATATCATACCACTGTTGAAAAGTTCAAGGAATTTACAAAGCTCTAGGTAAAACTTCAGAAAGTTGTTTTGCAGTGCTGGACTGTTTTATATTTTCTTTCAAAATTTTAAGTACATTGGCTCCATTTCATTAAACACAGAAGTTCAGTAATATGCCTAACCCTTGCTTGGGGGCCCTTTCTGCAAAAAAGGTAAGCATAAAAGGAGGGAGGCAAGATTGGACTTACCTGGTGTAATGATGCAGGCTTCCCAACTGCAATCACGTATTGATTTAGAAGATTAGGTCTCTTACTGGTAATCAGAGTACAGCTGGAGACATGCTGACCTACTACAATAGGAATTGGTGTCCTAGTGAATTCAGTGGTTTCTTAAAAGCTCTTCTAAATACAGCAGTTCTCCCTCTGGACTGAAACTATTGACAAAGCATAGGAGTAGAGAAAAATCTTAAGGCAGGTACTACTGTGTCTTCAACTCCAGTATAAGGCAAAAATATCAGTTTTTCTTAAAAGCTGGAAATTTTCAAGTGAGAGTGTCGTTACAATCAAGACATCACTAAAATCTTTTAGACTCTGTACATTTCATACAGCTTATTCTCTGGCAAGAAATAGTACATGAGATGAACAGAGGGAAATGGTCCTTTTCTTACTGTGTGGTGAATAGAAGCAAGCAGCCCAGACTGAGTGCGCTGAAAAAACTCTGAACAGGGTATTCATGAGATGAATACAACCATCTCATGCCCCCTTTGTCAGGAGAGATCAGATGCACTGGTGTGGAAGATAGTAACAACCCCTGAACTTGTTTTATAACGTAGGAGTGAATCTCAGAGTTGACAAAGTAAAGCAGTGTTCTAGCTGTCACCAACCATCCTGTCAAGGTCAGAGAAGAACCAGTGCACATAGTCTATCTAAAAACAAGCAGAAAATGAATTTTGAAGGGATATTTTTAAACCATATATTTAACAAGGTTAACCCGTGCCAGAGGAAACCATCAGCTACCAATAATTAAACATCAGCACATCAGCTATATGGATTGACCCGAACATGAGATAGCAGTTGTTGCCTGAAGCCTTTTACAAGTATATGCGTACAGAGCTGGAACAGAATGGGAGGGAAATGGGACTGTAAAATAAATAGAATCTGGTTATTCTGCACTTGCCAGTTCCATTGACGAAGACAGCATGCTCCTCTGCGCAGTGTCCTTTTTTCTTGTGCTTCTTGCAAGAATGTTAAACCTTGTAGGCTGCCACACAGGGAGAAATAGCTTAAAGAACCGATGTTTCTGGGAAGTTGGCTGTGCAATGGAAAAGCGAGTCATTGTTTTATGGGAGATGTTGGATGAATCAGCATTAATGAAGAGGGTGTTACCCCCATGCAGTGAAAGGAGTATCCACACATGCTGCTGGACTCTTGGACTGTAAATCCACAAGAAAAGTGAATATAGCTTCCATTTTAAAAGTAGCATGGAATGCATAAACCCATGCAAATTCAAGACAGCCTGAGCAACTGTTTGTACCAGATAACACACATTTGGAAATAACATATGATGTGAATTCTCACTGACACTCAAGTGAAATTACAATGATGATATGGTAGTGTAGTTTATGAGATCGTTCTTGGATCTGTAACAAGAAAACATACTTCTAAGGCTAAGATTGTGTGTGAGGACTAGGGAGATTTATGAGCAAATAATGTTTCTGATGGGACTTCCCAGGTGGCCTTAATCAAGCCCTTCTGCATTCGTATGCTCCTAAAGCTTATCTGCAAACGTGTTAATAAATGCCTGTTTTTATTGTAAGCATTTTAGGACAGAGTCTCTTTTTTACTACAAAGCTATACATCACCCAGCGTAGTAACAGGCCGGGTGTACTACTTTCACATGATTAATGATCATAAACACCGAAGTGAGATGATTTGCCACTTTTGTCCAAGATGGAAGCAATTTACAGCCTGAATGATAGTGAAAAACAGACCCTGCAGATTCCTGGCTTGCAATATCATCAGCCTGTGAGTTTTGCACAATTATTAGTATTAGAAAAACTATCTACTGTAACCTCAGCTCAACAGGAAAAATGTTATGGAAGCTAATGGCTACATGTGATGGGAAGATAATTTTGAAATATTACGAGGTAAGTCTTACCACTCCCATTTAATGTCACCTAAGAAATCTACCCGCTGGTCCCACTTCAAGTGTTATCTGTTGTAGTGTGGAAAACAATCTTCAGATAGGTGTGCTGATAATGGGATTGAACATTAACTATTTAATTCTAAAACATAATTATTATACATTTTAAAATTATAATGGTAGTCTTCAAATAATAAGCCATCTTTAATAACATTGCAAAATTCCTGCAATGTGGAGTGACTGTATCACCTTATGTGTTCAAGTTCAACATAGTACCAATCTGGACTACTGGATACTGTTTGTGTGGTGTTTCCAGACTTATATCCCATGGGTGTATCTTCATAATGGACAACTCTCAAAGGAGAAACCACATGATCTGAAGTTCCTAAAATCCCCTCAGGAAAGGACTTAGGGCAGGTTTACAAAAGCAAGATCTCTTCTGAATCTTTCTTATTTTGAGATTCAACTGAAACCAAGATGAGCTGACAGCATGACAGAGAGGAGCACACAAGAGCTTATAAATAGAGTCCTGAAAAGATGATTTGGTTTCCATTCTTTGGAATGTTACAGCTATTCAGAGATACTGCAAAGTAATACCTGGTAAATTGCCCATGATTGAAGCAAATGGTAACTCACTGAATAGAGCCCTTTGGTCCTTACTAGGCTGAAACTATCTACAAAAGTCCTGAATAAGGGATGAAGGACTTTTTCTTTTGTTGTAACGTGTTCCTGATTTCCTTGTAAAACAGGGACAGGTGACAACAAAATCTTCCATCTCCAAATATTTTTTGTGCCATTAAATACTACTCATGGAGCAAACAAGGCTTTCAATTCTGGGTCATTTTTTAATGTCTTTTTACATTGCTAAGTTCCAATAACATTTCATTCCCCAAGTCTGGTTTAATGGAAGAGGATTCTTTTGCTCAGGTACTTTTTCGTGTTTTCCCAATTTCCCAGTGGTGTACCTGCCACAGCAGATGTTGTGGCTTCTTAATACATGTTTCAGATATCTTGATCTTCTTTTCCAAACAACTGGAGATAAAAGGGCGTCAAACACTGCTGTAACCTCCAGCATTTGTTTTAAATTGGTTCCATTTGAAATACAGCCCTTCCCAATGGCTTTTATTTTGAGAAGCATGCAGACATCTGTCTGTAAGACCAAACTATAGATCATGAAATTGAATCTTACTGAGAATGACCTCTACAAAATTTTTATGTAATACTTGTGGAGTGTGGCTTCAATCCTTCTCCCTTTCCTTTTTCATTGTCTTTTGTCTTTTGCTACTTGAGTTCTTACATTGTTTTTTTCACAAAGCTTTTCTTGCATACAGAGTGCTGAAGGAGTCAAAATAGGTTTTTAATTCTGTTCTGTCTTCATATGACACTTGAAACAACAGATATAAAAAACTGGATTAGTGAAATTACTCTAAATCCATTTCTACAGTAATTTTTTCATTGTTAAACCACATTTATATCTCAGTATGTGTGATACACAATTATTAATCATATGTTAACATGTTCTCTGTATTACAAACAAAAATTCTGAAGCAAACAAGAAAACTTTGTAATTTATTGTTTATTAATTTATATTGTCAGTACTAAAAATGGCGATGGAGCTCACATAGAAGCTATAAAGCCGTAAGCTGTTTGAGTCAAAATAACTAGCCACACCTTGTAAGAGGAACAAGACAACTAAGAAACCTGAAAATAAAACCATCTGTGAAAAACAATCTAGGGGGTAAACATCGAAAAAGAAGCATGTCTTTACATGTTCCCAACTATGCTAACATAATGAGAATAAAGCACTAAAAATGTTCAAAGCAGTGAGCAGGGATTTTTAACTACATCAGTCCCTCTACAAGAGTAGTCCCTCTGGCATCATAAAGAGTACTCACTTGAGTATGGCTCACAGGAATGAGATCAGAACATTAAAAAAAAAAAGCAACAAAAAACCAGAAGAAAAAAGGACACAATTATGGTAAAAATATTGAGCAAATATAAAATAAATAGCTTTTAAGTGCCGGGTTTTCTGTTGCTTCAAGCAGATCTGGACAGGCACCCAGGAAAATCAATTTGCTTGCATAACGACCAAGTTTATTTTACTTTTTAAAAGTCATCAGTGTTCATGAGAGGAGTAGTGCTGGTTTGAATCAGGCATGTTGCAAACAGATGTTATGCAAGCTTCCCCAAACAGTCCTGCCAATGCATCGCAATCCTGAGTTATGACATTCACTATAACTGCTGCAGTCTGGGCCCTTTTTTGGGCCACAGTCTATCTGTTGGTTTTCCCAAAAATGGGGATGCTGTTTTTATGATGCATACAAAAGCTTGAAGAAGATCAACATACTATTTTTCATTTTCAGACCAACTGAATTTGGACACTGTATCCGAGTTACATGGCTTATCAGTAGTACAGGACAGAAATGGCAAAGT
Source organism: Elanus axillaris (assembly GCA_026212715.1). NCBI lineage: Eukaryota > Metazoa > Chordata > Aves > Accipitriformes > Accipitridae > Elanus > Elanus axillaris. The sequence goes on along the minus strand of JANZLQ010000017.1, from coordinate 22,130,441 downwards.
ACATTATTTGTCATCATATAATTGTGATACTAACTCTTAGCAAACATATCTCCTGGTTCGTTCCCACAATGTGTTTGGTAAAGGACAGTCTCTTGCAGTTTCATTCTACTCCTGCTTTTGAAGGATAAAAGGAAGTGATTTCCAAATACCATTTTCAAAAAAACTGTTGTAGGTTTTTAATTAAAATACTCCTTTAGCCTACAAGTCTATGAAATGGCTACATCCTTCCGTGACCTTTAAACAAATAAATGAAGAAACAAAGGCTATGAAACATTGTGAAACTGATCCCATGGAGCAGAACAACTATGCTTTTGAAAGACCCTGCAGATTCTTGAACAGCAGATGAAGTACTGTTGCTAGTACAGATTAAAAGCTCCAAATAGAGAATGTCAGATGAGAAAAAGACCATAGTTCCTACTTTGAAACACACCGTATTTTTAAGTATCTCATAAAACCAAAAATCTGTCGCTGTTCACAGTAAGGAAATTTTTGCTTGGAAATATAAATAGCCCATTCTCTTATTATATATTCTAATGCCATTGTTGCGTATTCTATAAAGTACATGCTCTATTACACTTTTTCAGACTTAAATCTTGAAAAGAAAGATGTGGGACTACGCAGGTAAAGCAGAATAATAGTTTTTACATTTATTGTTCTCTGCTAAAACATTCCTACACTTTCCATCTTTAAACAATAAAAATACTTTGATAAAGCTTGCTTGAGCCTAAGAGCCTGAGCCATGTGATCAGTAATTTTATTATACTATTCTTTTTTGTTTAAGCAGAAAGCACTGAAATAACTTGCCCAGCAGTGCCAAACGAGTCAGCGTGAAAATTAAAAGGTTGAGACTTTGTCACCTACAGCTCCATGCTCGTATTACTTGGCTACATTTCTTTTACAAAGTTTTTGGTTATGGGGCTTATGTGCAGGCACTGTAATAAGTTCAATAAAGGGCAACAAGTTGCGATGAGAGAGAAGCGATTCTTACTGCACATCAGCAAGAAGGGATTGTATTATAGTTTGTGAATAGTCCGAAAAGCATTTAGGCGTCCAGTGTACTGTAATACATACTATTCTTCTTCCTTCTAAAATGCGGTTACTGGATCTGTGATAAGAGGAGGGAAGGAGAGAAAAATAAGCTTTCCAGCAGCTGAGCAATGAACATCGAACGCAAGTTGAGGCTACCGAGCAAAATACAGATGTTATCCGTAACCCGTAAGGCAGCGAAGCAAGGGCACACTCCTGATGGCCCGGCTATCAAGAGCACTCCTTAACAGTGAGACTCACCAGGCTGTGAAATGGTTTTCCACGGAAAATGGTGGAGATCCTATCCCTGGAGGATCTGTTGGCCTAAGCTGTCACGTCAGTGACTGCAGAGCGCCCAGCAGGGCCGGCGGGCTCCAGCCCCCGGGTCCCGGGCCAGAGCACCCTTTCCGGCTCTCCCCGTGCCGCCTTTCAGCCCCCCGCGACCCGGGGCAGCCGCTTCGTCCCTGCCCTTGAACTCCCTCCTCACCCAAGCGCACCCTCTTCCCCCGCCTCACACAGCCCCAAGGGAGCCGGCGGCGGCGACTCCACCGCCCCGGCGAGTTACGCCGGGCCAGGCCCGTCCAGCGGCTCCTGACAGGCTTCGGGCCCGCCACGGTCCGGGCCCTGGACCTCCGCGGCCGCGCGGGCCCCGCCGCGGTGCCAGTGCTGCCCGGGCTCCGCCGCTGCCCTCAGCCTGACAGGACAGCGCGCCCCCCGCCCTGGCTCCCCTGGAAACCGCCCCGCCTGCTGGGAAGCCGGCACTCGCCGTCCCTCCGGTCGAGTGCGGCGCCCCCGGCCGTCCCCTGCCCCGGGCACGGCGGGGTAC
>JANZLQ010000017.1:22106002-22127339 GCA_026212715.1 Elanus axillaris | reverse complement strand
GGGGTCCGGCGGCGGGCAGGGGCTCCCCCTGCGGCCGCGCCCGGCGCTGCGCCGGCTGCCAGACAAAAGTTGGGAGCTGCGCCCGCAGCAACTTCGCAATCCTCGTTCCCTTGGTGGGTTGTTTTTTTCTTTTGGTTTTTTTTTTTTTTTTATTCCCCCGTTTTCCTTAAATGCCCTCAGTTCGGCTGGAGCGGGTGTTCGCGGCGGCTTCGACGGGAGAAAGCGTGATGTTTGAGAAAGGTTCCTCGTTTTTGCGACACCCCCTCAGCGGGGAGGGTGTAATTTTGCCGTCAGGTTTTAGTTGAATGCTTTCCCAGCGTGACTTACCGTAGTAGCTTTGGTTGTACCTTCTAATGACAAGTGAGTTCTACAGCCTGATTCGGAAAATTGACTTTTGGTCAACTCTAATTGGAAGGAAGAATTCGGGAGTCCCTTTTTTCCTTGTTGTCTCTAAAAAGATTTGTTGACGACTGCATTTTTTTAATTATAGGCAGAGCTTTTTTTTCCTTGCTTGAACTTCATGTCTGGCTTTGAAGATTTAAACTAGTGGTTATAGTTGCCTGATCTGCATACACATTTTAAAAGCGATGTAAATATGGAAGTGAAATTGAGGGTCAAAGCCTTTTGACAGTCATGCACCAACTGACCGTGTCCCAGTCTCTGCTAAGGAGGAAGTTAATCAGACAAGTAGAAAAACAGCAGTAGCAGCCAGAGCCAGATCAGAAGGCTGACACCTGGAATTGTCCAAAAACCTTTTGCCACCAGCCTTATAGTTTTAAAATACCAAAAAAAAATTAATCGCTGTCTAGATGTTCTGTATGTTCTGTGCTTCTTCAGTTCTTTCATGCTTCACAGTTCTTCCCTTCCCCCATCTTACTTTTCCTTGTTGTCCCCTATTGCTTCCTTGTTGAATTTCATTAGACTCGTGGGGATGCAGCACCATAGCTGTAAAAGCTGTTCTGCCTGTTCTAGTATGCAGTTTGGATTTATTCATATTGTGGGTCCTGTGGTTTGTTGAGGCAAGGTTTGGTGTAACCCTTACTGGCTTACTTTGCAGGGAGTTTGCTGCTAAAAAAAATAGGCTGGGCTTCTTTCCAAATATTTTTCATCTATGAATAGTATTTTTACACTACAGATCATTAACATGTTTAAATTATGTTATTGTCATGGTGTAAGGAAAGGAGATTGTGCCAAATATTGTCATAAAATCTGTAAATACATCCCAGGATTTTGTGTACGCTTCTAAAAAAGCATCTTTTCTAAAGTTAAGTGTATATTTTGGTGTATGGGGATGGACTTGTTTCACATCACAACAAATCTCATGTGTTTGAGGTAGATTTTTTTTTTAAGATGTGATTGCCAAAGATGAGCAGAAGTTATCCAGGAAGAGCTGTTTATGGTGTGGGTTTTTTTTTTTCTCTTTCTGCCAGTGAATTTTCTGATATATATATATATATATCCCACCATATTTTAAAGTTGTCTTTGTACATCTGTTTTTATTCTTCAGATGTAAGTATTTGTGAGCGATACAGTGTCTTCCTGAGCTCCTGAATCTTCTTGAAGTACTGCCAGAGGAGGATTTCAGTGATTAGAACCTGAATAAGCATAGCAGTAAGAAGACAAAGCCTTTGCTTTTAGAAGTGACTGTTGGGAGACAGATAGTGAGGTTGTGTTTTCTGCAAAGTGTACTGGCATCGTTTTCATGCAGTTGTATGTATTTTTTTTTAAGTTGACTGGAACAACATGTCCTTTTGAAATCTTTGGGGTGTCACATCAGGAAACCAGCCTTACTACCAGCACTTAATCGGGTTAACAGGCAGCTAGAGTTTTGAGCTTGGGCAGAGATGGTACGCTTCTTATTTGCACTATGTGACTTAAATTTCTTCCATGGAGGTTCTGATTTGCACTCCCAGAGAAATGCTCTTCAGTGGCAATGCTTGTAATTACCTTTCAGAATGTATTTTAAAAGATCATCTATTAGTTTCTTATTAGCAACAAAAACTGAGTTAGTAATCTAATGGCATCCTGTCAGATGTTGATTAGACGAGATGAGGGGTTAGGAGTTGCCTTCCACCTTTTATATCTGTTTCCTTTTTCCCTCTTCTTTTTTCCTCTTGGCTTTTTCTGGTATACATAGGGGATTTTTGCATACATTGACAAGTATAAGTTTGAATCTCTCCTCTCCCAAGAACTTGGGTTGTTTCGAGTCTTCCAGTTCAATATTATGTTGAATTAGATATTAATAGTGTCCATTTTTGTTTGATCTGAATCTGGAAGCAACACATTCTGTGGAAATGGGCTGTAATAGTCTTAAATGCCTTTATCATATTCTCTATATTCCCCCTCTAGTATTTGCTCTTCTTGGAGAAAGCAATGATGTCAGTCCTTTAAAAGTAAATGGTTTTGAATTATTGACTTGCGACTGTGCATTCAGCTACTGAGATGAATACATGTGTGTCCACTGACCAGAAGCCAGATTAAAATGAACAAAATCCCTCACTAAATGGATCAAAGAGCCAAGAAGTTTATTCTCTGAAATGATGTCATAGCAGACTGCATAGAAGAGAGTATGGAGAGGAAAAGCTGGGCTATGTTTTCATCCTGTTTCCAGCATTGATTTACACACGATTTAATAGAAATTAAAGCTATCCCTACATAAACTTATATTCTATCTTTATATAAATTACATGAATTTTTTTCTTTCTCACATTAAAACTTGGGAAGTGTTATGGCTTTATATTAAATAAAGCATTCTGACAAGAAAAGTGCATCACAATCTTCCAAAGTTTTCAGAAACATAGACTTGTAACATAAGGCTTATAAATCCAGTGGACTTCATTCACACTATGAAAGAATTGAGGATACTGTGACCATAACTGGTTAAATTTGTGCTCTAGATTTACTAATGTCTGATGTTTTCAGATACTGAGTTGTGATTGTTGGTAACACTTATCTGGCAATTGAAATGATTTTTCTCAGTCATCTCAAAACACATTAAAAATGTGGATCAAGACAACTAATGAATTTATTGTGAAATAAACACTCTTAAATCATGTCAGCGTATTACTTAGACATTTTAGAAATGTATACAAGATTAGCTTAATTTAATTAGCCAAGAAAGCATTAGCAGTGCCTTAAGAGCTACTTGAGGGCACTGTGATAATTGTAACACACGATCCTAGCTAAAAGTAGTACTGCCAACATCGTTCAACTTACTCGGTGGCAACCTAGAGCTCTCCATTGTACTTAATTGCTAATAGGAGCAAACACAGACTTGAGGATTGACATCGAGTGCTGTAGTGTGGGAAGGTATAAAGCTAAGCAGTGGTTTTGTGCTCTGTAATACCAGTATATCTCAGTGTCTCTTACTGTAATTTCTCAGTCTGTAACAATAAATATTTTTTTTTCTGATTTCTGAGTGACAATGCAGCAGCTATTATAGCAGAAGCTTATTGCTACATTATACTCCTTGAAAAGTCTTTAATGGTCAGCTATTGAAAACATACAAAATAAACTCTAAAAAAATATTATTATTCTCTTAAAACACTAGCTTTAAACATACTTCTTAGAGCTTTCAAAAAATTAAATATTCCTTTATGAAAGAGCCTGATTCAGATTAGCATATTTTCTTTGTCTTCTTGACAAAGTGTTTTACAGTGTACTGGATGTTCTGCAGTTTAGAATAAAGATATAGAAAAAGTTATTTTCCTGCTTATGCTGGAAAAATTACAGTTGCTGGCCACCCGCCTGTAAAGCTCTTCAGGGAAAAAATGCTCCTTTCAGATATCTATGTTTTTAAAGAACTGCATTGTCTTACTGTTTGAGTTTACAGTAACATCGATAAAGGTGCTGAGGGTAACGCTTTTACAGTTCTTCGAAATACATCCTAAAGTGTAGAGCCTTGTGAAGTTATTCCAAACAATTTCACTTAAAGGAAGATTCTCAAGAAAGCTCATCTTTTCAGTGTGTAATAAAATGTTGAGTTCTTTCTGGTTTAGTGGTCTGCTGCGCTTTCGGGACTTAGCAGGAGGAAATCAGTGATCTAAACCGAAACGTGCAGTCTGTTCCCTGGTAGCTGGTATTAATACATCTGTGAGCAGTGGGAAATTGAGCAATTGTTGGAAGCCGTCTACATCCAAGTTTCTGTCAAAATACCATACAGTCAGCATTTGTAATCCTTCCACGTTTCCAACGGGGTGTCCTGAGTTTGAATTCTTCCTATGTATCTTGCTAGATCAGCCTGGGCCACTGTCAGAAGTCAGGACACCTCCAAAGGGTACACAGTTTGGTTTGGGAAGCAGTTGTGCATCCCCTTTGAAGCTGGCTATCTTCGCAGTCACACTGTGACAGGGCCTTAAAAGGAAGCAATCTAAGGACTAATCCAGTGAGTGAATAAGACCTCCAAAGAATATTCAGGAAATGGTGTTGATGTTTGGTGCGCTGCATGGCTTCCTCTGAATACTGGGCTTGTCCCAAAATAATATTAATAAAAGCTGCTTCTGCAACTACTGTCTCTCAGTTTAAACTTGAAGCAGAAGGCTTAACCCATTGCCGTGAGAGTTCCCATGAGAATTTTGCAAGAGTGGCATACAGCTTGGGGTTATGCAAGATAATTAGCTCAGGTAATTACATTCTGATCACCTCCATCCCCCTGCAGTTTCAGTTGGATGTGGTATAGTTTTGCACATCCTGCCCTAAATTGTTGAGTATTTGCTATACTGTGGAAAAGTTTTCATTCCAATCTAATGATGCTTTAAATGATTTCTGCATAAAATTTTATAAAACCCTTCTCAAACCAAAGCATCCAGCAAGTAGGCAGCAGTGAGCTGAAACTTTCCCTGCTCTTATTTTGTAGCTGTGACCATTTCAAAGGTTGCTGATTGTTTATTAGATGTTTTAGTTCTAATATATTGCTTTGTGTGGGGATAATATCACTCATGAACCTGCTTATTGCGAAGGGAGCTGACAATATTTTTCCAGCCTTTTTCATCCTGTCTTATTTTTTTTTTATACTCTTCATGCTTTGTGGCTTTTTTTAAACAAATTTTCCATCTCTGAGCTTACTCTTGAAATACTGTCTTTATTACCTTTGATGGGATTTTCATGGTTTATTTTAACCATTAATTTTGCTTTAAATTGTTCAAGTGTTAGTTTGCATTTATACTTGCGTCCAATCTTTTCCTGAATAAATTTAATTTCTTCTTGCTTGGTAGCTATTAAAACAGGCCGCTTTTCAACCAGTTGTAAGATTAATGTGTTATCTTCTGTAAGCTTCTTCATTTTGCACTGCCAAGTATTTGTATGCTGTAATAGCTTCAACACCAGTTGAATTAGGTATAAAGGAGGTAGCTTTAGTACTGCTACTGGAAATACAGAATTTACGAGCATGTCCAAGTTCCATAGTTTTTGTAATCTGTTCTGAATTTTGTGGTTTTATCTTTATGCTTCTAGTATCATATGTTAATAACCTAACTAATGTAAAGCTTTGGTGGAAAGTTTATGTCCAGCTGCACTAGGAGCAGATGCTGCAGTTTGGGCATTTTTATCATTTGGGAAACGGGCTTTTTGCTCTTCTCCAACCTCCAGTCAGTTGCTTCATTTTGAGTGGATAAGTAGTTGAGCTGAGCTATTTAAATAACCTGAAATGAAGAAGCTGTTTTTTCTGTACATGTGGAAGAGATTACTTTCACTGAAATTTCTTGCTGTGTTTCAGCAATCCCTCATTCCAAATACTTTAATAACTACCTTCTATTATTTATCTGATTTATCTTTCAGACCTTGAATGTTGTTTTTATTATGATTTAAACTTCAATACATTAATCTTAAGATTTCATATTACAATTTTACATGATTTTTATTTTTTTCTTTTGAAATACTGTCTTCAAGTGCATTACAGCTAGAGATACAGAAGTGTTTTTAATCCCCCACTTTTTTTCCACACAGAAGGCCACCTTCCTGTAGCTCCACCTGCTCCAGACACATCCTTGCTTAGTTTACTTAGTCAAGTACCTGGTCATGTCCAAACCTTGGTGAACCTTCTCGTCCAAGGGTTCTCTCTGTTCTCTTACTTGCTATCCTCATTCAGATCATTCTGCTGCATTATTTAGGTTTATAGTAGTAACTAAAAGGAGGGCATATCCTCCAGACTTTCTTTGGGGCGGGGTTATTCAGCAGAAACAAGATGGATTTTTGAGGACTAAGGGTAGGAAAAAAGTTTTTCTTTGAATGTTTTCATTTTTTCTACTTCTGAATTACAATCATTCTTGAATGTTTACATAAATATTTTTGCTTTAAAAGTCTTCATTAACAGAATCTATAATCTCATGGAAATGGTTAATATGGTTCTGACTAAAAATGTCTTGCTTCTAGTATTCCTTCAGTGTTAAATTAGGAAGATCAGTGGTTTTAAAAACTGCCAATATGTGGAACTTCTAGAAAAACTTAAGTGATGTGTGGACCCCCATACAGCAGATAGAGACCTCTTCTCAGTAGACTTGCTCTTCTGAAGGTGTGTGATTTTGCCTGTGCTGCAAGCTGTTAATTCTGCAGTTGTGAAAATGAATAGACTTGCCAATATTAATGCTTGTCTGGCCATTTGATCAGCTGGATCAGGATCAGGTTACTGGTCCAGCTGAAACTAACCCTCTTCCCCACCTCCTCCTGCTTCCCCTTGCCTCCCCTCATCCCTCTGATTTGATTGTCAGCTGAAAATTCTGAATGTCACCCCAATTTTAGTGCAGGCACAGAGGAGGGGAGAGGAACGCTCATGGTGGAAATGCTTGGAGCGGGGCAATGATGATGGGTGGAGGACAAACCTCAGCTCGCTTCTTAAGGGCTCTGTCATAGTTTGACAGAGGCTGCTTTGTAGGTCACTTTCCCTTTCTTTCATCAACCTACAAGTAGCCCATAGATTGCAAGAGTTTTTTGGATGTCAGCTCAAAAGCCATTGAGAGACATTTAACCTGGATGTGAAGAGATGTCTTTTTCTGTTCTAGATAGGGGGAATGGTTGTAATTGTGAAAATATACAATACAAAGTGGTGTAGGTAGTGGTTTCTATTTTTCACTTGTCAACTTTTTAACTTTTCTGAAAAGCTTTCACATTTATTAAATAACCTGAACTCTAGAATAGCAGAGTTCCAGGAAATGGCAAGGAAGTCTATTGAAAAAAATGAAGCAGATCTTCTCGTGTAAAAAAAATACGTTTTTTTTTACCTGAATGAGTTGGGAAGAATTTATTCTTCTGAAAAAGTCTAGATGTTGGTATTCTTTATATTCTTAATGGTTATTATTGATGTAAGCATAGTTAATTGAAAAAAAAAAAAAAAAACAAACCCCAGAGGTTTCTTTTAAGCCAACTTTGTCCGTTGTTGAGCTATCAGTAAGGTTAACATACGAGGTCCTTCATGAAAGAGCTATCAGTAAGGTTAACATACGAGGTCCTTCATGAAACTTGGAAGTTCTTAGTAAGGTAGTTAATGTGCTTTAATCCAAATACAGTTTTTCCCAGCTTCTTGTCATTCGAAGGCACAGGCAATGTACTTACGCTGGATTTTCAGGATACAAGGGTAGATGTTTAGCATGCAGCAGTACACAGTGTACTGACATGAATACAGACTGCTGTATTATGCTTTGACCTGGAGTTGAGTCCTGTTACCTTCTTCCCCCAGACAAGTGTATCAAGTCTTACCTCTTCCCACCAAGCAGGTAGTCAGTCCTTCCATAGAAGAGGGGCTAAGGGCATTTGCCAGGAAAATGTGGGTTGGAGAGTGCAATGTGTCATTCTGAAATCAGGACATAGTGCAGAGGCATAAGGCAAGCTGTGGTCCCTAGTTTGAGCACACTTATGAGAGCATTTGAGGTACTGAAAATTTGTAGTGACCATAAGGACATTTTTTGTCTTTGTTTTTTTTTGTTTTGTTTTGGTGAAGATGCTAATAGAGCAAAGTTGTGAATTTAAGAAAATTGAAAAACAATCTGAAGGGATTTACTAGATTCTGGTCAGATGACATTATTGCAGTCATGATAGAAAATTGTTTGATCTAGTTACTCGAATATGAGCAAAACTAAAAATATCTCAAAGAGATTGTGAAGCCTTTTGATTTTTTTAATTGCTTAGTATGCTTAGCCCCAAAATGCATTAGGAAGGATACCTAGATCTTAACTAACTTTTCATCAGTAGATTTTAAAGTAGATCTCTAATGTGATAAATTGTAGAAGTTAATGTTTTAATCCATATTTTTTACCTTTGCAGAAACTGATACACAGGGGAGCAGGTGGCTTATCCAGAATCACTGGACAGACAGATAGAGAGGTGTTTTGGTGTATTTTGTTGGTATGTTTGAAATGACATTGTAGTTTAAATGCAGTAAAACCAAGTTATTTGTTAACTGAATAGTTATCTGAGGGCAAAGATGAGTGATCAGCTTAACTAATTGCTACACTGGGGACACGATCACATTTTTTTCATGAATAAAAGTTTTATTTTGGAAAGACAACTTTTATCTTTTTATACCATTGGGATAAAAATGTTTATTAAATGCACTAAATATGTCTGAGTATGTATTTTATTTCTTTTAATGGACAGCCCATTTCCACAAGAACTTGACATGAACTGGTAGATCAGGGTAGATAGGATTTTTTTCATATGCACTTTTAAAATACTAGGACAGATGATTAATATTCTGGTACATCTGAGAAGATGTGTTGTTATTCACAAGATAGATTTTAAATTATGTTAGAAATAACTGGAGGACCTGGATTCAGTTTCTCCAATGTTAGTAAAAATAAGATTGAGAGATGTCTGAAGTCGTTGTCTTTTCAGAGAGTCAAATGGAGAGGAAAAAGTTACTTTTAAATATCAGAAACTAAGAATTAACTAAAGTTAGAAGTAGAATTTTTTGAAAACTTGTAGCTGAAACAGATTTCTTGAAAATGTTTACTTCATTATTATTAAGTCAAAAATAAATTTCAGGGTGTTTTGTGCTTGTTCTGTGGGGCAAAAATCAAAACTAATTAAAATAGTTTGTGTTTTTAACAAAATGTGAAGGACTAGGATATCAATCAGTTGAAGGTTGAATGTCATTGTGTCTTCATTTCATGTCTTGGACGTGGGTAGAGGTCATAGAAAAGAGAAAAACATAGGTGCTGAAAGGTTTAAAACACTAGGTTGAAAACTCTCCTGTCTGACTTGTGAAGTTGTGTGAGCAATCATGCTAACTTTCTGGGTGTGGCAAAGAGTTATTCAGAAGAAGGGTGTGTCCCAGAAAATGTATGGCAAGGAGAGCGAGTTTGACCATGGTGGAAAACTCAAATACTCAGGCCTGCATAGCTGTGTTTTAGTAGAGCTGAACCTGTGGCAAACCAGATGGAGTCTTTTTCAGAAATTGCAAGGTGTGGTTGTGGTTTGAATATTATGTCATCCCTTATTCAAAAACCTGATGAACTTGTGTTCAGGTACTTGGAGATGATGGTGATAGAGATGGTTTGCACTCATCCTGTATTACCAAGACTGCTGGATTATGGTTATTTTGAGATGTGCAGGCCAGCAGTATAGTGAGGAGTTCTTTGGATATTCTATGGGCCAGGAGATTCAACTTACTTTAAAAACCAGAAGAAACACCCCCCCACACACCGACTCTCCCCTTCAATATGCTAGAAGCAGTCTTTGTATTTTAACTTTAAAATTAATCTGCTATCGTACTTCAGCTAGCTGGTCCCTGTGATATACCTGAAGGCAAGCCCTTGTCTTGGATATGTGCCCTTCAGTCACGCTGAAAGACTGTATTGGTGTAGTCATCTTTCTTCCTAAGAAGATAGATTGAGAAGGAAGAAATCAGTTTTATTCATTGATTTCTAGTTTGTTTTCTTTCAAAACTTAAGGGTTTGTCTCTAAATGTTACAAATAAAGCTCTCTTAGTATCAGAGTATTATTTTGAAATTTAGGGATGGATATGGAAGACTACAGGTAATACTGTATATTCCTGTTTTTCTAGCTTGTTCATGCATGTGTATATTATAATAAACATTGTGTATATTATAATAAACATTTTTTTCCATCTTTCTCCTTTTAATACAAAGTAGAGAAAAGGTGGAGGTAACTATGCAGCTATATTTACTTTATTGCTTTATTTACTTGGATTTTGTTTCTAGATTTTTTACTACCATCATTCAACTGCTTTCAGTGAAGGTGTGTTACCAGAGTTTGTCCCACTACCTCTGCAAGACTCTCGCTGTTGAATCTTAGCTCAACAGCTAATTTGCAGTATTCATTCAGCTGTCACATTCCATTTTACTCTTGAATCCAAAGCTAATGAAGACTATGTTTTGCCAGTCTAGGCTGTGAATGGTATGCTGTTAACTCCAGTTATTTCCTTACTCATTATTAGTGAGAATGCTTTCCCTAAGAAGCTGTGCTGGGTTCTGGTTGTTCTGGATCACAGCTGGAGTTTGGTGGGTCTCTCATTTCTGTTAGATCAATACAGTTGCCCTAATCAATACAGCTCAATACAGTTGTTTGCCTCTCTGTACTTCCTGACACTACGTAAACTCATTGTTTGATTCTTCCGTGCTTGCTTTTTCTTTGTGGCTTTGATAGGCTTTCAGGCAATTTCTGACATGATTAAGATTTTATTAATTCGTATCCTTTGGATTCTCTTGGCATGTGAGTGCATTTGCTTCAGTGCCAGTGTTTCATTAGGAGTTTTGAGTTCAGTGTATTGGTTCCTACTTCTGCAGTTGCATTATTAATTTCTTAATTTTCAAGTTTGATGCTTGTATCATACATTTCTCTTTCTAGTCCCATAACATTTTCATGATGTGTACTGTTAAGTAATAAGTTTCTGGGTTGAAACTGAAGTACTATTTTTAATCATTAAAGGTATAAATGGTTTGAGACCCAGTTACTTCAGGGAGCAAGTTGAGTGCAGTGGAATCATTAGACTTCTTTTGCTATAAATGGGAGGAAGCAGTGGATAGACTGCTCTCTGTCAAGGCTTCTCAAATTGAAATTAATTTCTTTTCTTGTTCTAGCATATCCCAGTTTGGCTAATCTCTTGAGTGTAATGAAAGCTCCATCTCCATATTTTACTGTGGGTAGGTGAAAGTTCTGGATGGCAGTGTAGGTGTGATTGAATTCCCTAGAGCTTGAATTTTTAAGATTACCTGTTAACTGGAAAATGGAGCTTGAATTCTTATTAATATATTTCAAATTTCAGTGATTTCTCATTGTATTAGCTCTGTCACTACTTCATGGTAAAACATTTTGTATGTTGGTGCATCTTCTGCAGCAGGTGTCCTAACTTAAGTTAGTATTTGGGCTTGACTATCTTAAAATAGTTTGTTTTGTACTTGCTAATTTACTGTGTAGAGTTAATATACAGACAAATAAGGCTCAACTGAAAATAATACCCTGAACAAAGAATAACCAGAAATCATTGCCCCAGTAAGTAAACCCCTTCATTGCTAGCCTAATTCCTTAGGCAACTGCACTGATGTGATCACATGGACAGTTAGCCCGTTTTTCTGTTTTTTTAAGCTATTGGCCAGTATCTGTTCATCTGACAGTATTACTGATCTCAAAGACACTCTGCTTTTATAAACTTTGTGAATTTTGGTAACTCAGTAGCAGAGGGAGACCTAAAGTAGCAGATTTTGTCTCTGGGTTAATTGCTAATATTTTGTTTTACCTGCCAGCTGAACACTTGGCATGCGCATAGCTTGGAAGTAACTCTATGGTTGTATTGCCTTTGACCAATAAAGAGACAGGACAAATGAGGAATACTATCTAATTTTGAGGCTTGGTACCAGAGGCAGGGAACTGGAGGAAATGCAGAGTAATGGTCATAGGAGACCTGTGAGGAGTTAGGATTTTTTGCATGGGAAGGGGTAAAGGTGGAGTATAGGAACTTGTGCATTACTAATTTCACTGCTCGTAAATAAGCTTTAATGTTAGCCCTTGTAAAGCTTCATTATGTTTGTTCCTCTCTCTTAGTTTCATTTTCTCTGTCTCGCCTAGCCGGTTTAAAACTGGTTCTGTGTCTTACCTTGAAACTGCTTCTATCCTGCACAGGGTAGCTCTTGTAGTTTCAGAAAGTAGTTACTAAAATTGACTTAGCGATGATGTATTTTGCGAAGTCCGCAAATAAACCTGTGGCTGATTAAAGCAAAAAGTACATATACAAATGCTTACAGTATTCAGAAGTGAATATGTACACTATTAAAATTTTGTGAAAACTTGGTATTTTGTAGTTGCAGAGTGTTACGGAAAACAGCTGGGTGGCTGCAGATATATTTTACAGTGCTATGCTATGGTGGGAGTTACCTCTGCTACCACTTTGACTAAGTCTGTGTTTTAGATACTGAATTCTGCTTCATCTAATTTAAAGTTTTATTTAAGATCTCCTAGTATAGATACTATTTTGCGTTATGTTGATGTCCTTCCTGAAGAAGTGAAATAATGAGGAAGAAAAAAGTGTGGGTTTTGGTTTTTTTACTAGGGTTAAATGAGTCCTAAGATTGAATCTTGATGTAGACCTCTTTCCCTGAGTTTACCTTGACAGGCTAAAAATTATCGAAGTTAAAACTACTTTTAAAATGAGATGTGAACATGGGCTGGTAGCATTTAATACTAGTGGTTAGTAATTTTTAGTATTATCAAAAATATTTACAAGTATTTATAGTATAAATAAAATTATGTATAATGTATTCAGTAAATGCTATATAATAATGAATACAATATTTATTAATTTATTAGTAGTATTACAAGTATTTAATATTAGTTAATATTTGTTAAAAATATATATTGGGGGACGAAATGTTAAGGCGTGATGCAGACAGTCTGTTCCACTCGCAGCTTTCTGTTCCTGCAGACAGTGGTCTTGTCCTCACCTCACCTTTTTTTTTTTTTCTTGCATTATCTTTTGTACTTTTCTGATCCCTCAGTGAAATGATTCTGCTCACTGACCAGGTAGGGAGCTAATCTAACGGAAGGAAAGTGAACTTTGGAAGCTGTAGTGAGCTGATCTGATGTGTGGGTGGGTCAGAGAAACGCCAGCAGAAGGCCAGAGGAGGTCGGAGTGGTGCTGTGTCGCCAGGCAGGGAGTCATGGGCCAGGCCCCAGGTTCAGTGGTGCTGAGCTGTCTTGTCGAACTGCACCCGTGCATTTGGGTTTCTTTAGGCTTTGCCACTTTCTAAATACTGTGCTGTGATAGTCTGTCTTACTCTCTTAAGAAGACAACTTTTTATTTTCTTGAGTATGTGAGACATCAGGATGTTGAATTATCTGCGGAGTACAAATCAGATCGTTGTTGTTAATAAGCCTGATGAACAAATGGGACTTCCGTGATCATCTTCTTGCATACAAGTAAAATTATGTTTTGTTCTTGGTTTAGGTGCTTACTGACAATTCCTGGACCTTAATATTCGGAAATTGGTTAGTGTGTTGTTGCAAGAGAGGATATTTAGTTTTTTTTAATCAAGACTGTTTCCATGAGCTAAAATTTGTGGTTTATAGAATCTAGATTTTTTTTTTGTAGTTCACCTTAATAGAAGCAGGTCCTCCGAAGTCTATCCGTCCACTTCTTACGTACAGCTCTGAAGTAATCCCTTGCTACTACTTTGAGTTTCTGTCCACGTTACCTCTCATAAGTGCAACTAAAAAAAAACCCTCTCGTAGTGTTTAGGTGCTTCTTAAAGGTGTTAAGGCTAATATTGTTAGTGTGTATAATTCTGTTAATGAACACATTAGACAAAAAGTGCTGTAAAAGTCTACTTTCAGTTTCTCCTCGCTGTGTGTTTGACAGTCTAAAGAAGAGAACAATGTATTGCAAAACTCTTACAAGAAGGAAGACCATAATGTGACTATTAAAGCATTTTAAAGACAATGTCAGTAGAATAAATTAATGCTGTGTTTCTAAGTATCTTATTTTCCTCAGTCCTTTTTTTCTCTTTATTGCACTATTAGTTCATTTGTAAGTAGTGTATGAGTAGCAGTGTCAGGTGTAATACACAAAATGCAGTGGGTTAGAGAAACAGATTGCTTGTTCAGAAATAAATGTAAAATATTATAGAAAACTTTAATATTTAAAAATAAATATTTGGGTACTTTTCTGTAGTGTTTTCAGAAGAAACATTTTTAATATTTCACACAAGCTGGTTACTAAGAGTTTGAGAGAGAGACTTTCTTTTACCAAGCTTAAGTTTCTTCTTTTTCTGTAAGGATATATACAAATGAGCCAGTTAAGTATGGTCTGATGCTTTTTTCTTTTCAGAAAGATGAAGGTAGTGATGCTAGTTTGAGTGATAGCCACATATCTCCTCCCGCCAAACGTACCTCAAAACATGCTGATCCTGTGTGCAAAGACAAATCAAAATCACGCAGTACTGGGCAGCGAGAGGAATGGAGCATCTCAACTGGACAGTCCAGGTAACTTGGTGCCAAGAGAAAAATGAAGTCTTCCCAATTTTTCCTGTGTTGTTAACCCACTTATGCTATTTCTGCAGTGAGCTGCAGCTCACGCTTAATAGGGTACTTTTGAAGCGTGTTATTTTCATACAATTTTCTTTTAGTTTAAGACTCCAGGAACGTGGGTTACATCAATCCTCTCATCCCTGTGTTTCCTTTCTATGCAAATTTGTGCAAAAATGGAAAGTAGTTTTATTTGAGATGCAGTCTGAATTCTAGATTCTTGATCCATCTGAATTTAGTGAATTAGGAAATCAGTATTATCATCTTTAGGGAATAGATAACGGTCAAGTTTCTTTCCGTTGTTTTCAGCCTCTCTTTGCTATTTCTTATAAGGACTCAAATTACTGTATTTTATCAAATTTAGCCTCAAACCTGCCACATTGTTATTTTTTTCATTTTATAACTGATTAATAATATTTTACAAAGCATTCTTATGTTCATAAGGCTCTTCACATGATTGCAAGTAATTATGAGACTGTAGACAGTATGTTCCTGGGCTCTGAACTTCCAGTTTATACTGATTCTTTTGTAGATATGTATTTCATATTTATGTACAAATCAAAATAGTTCTTGCAGTACTTTGTGTGTAAAAATGACTGTAATTCACTACTGGACTGTAGTCTGCTAGGATGAAGTATATTTAAAAACTATATAAATCTTCAAATAGAGCTCTTTTTTTTGTTTGTTTTTCCCTTTAAAACCAGAGTAAATTAAATATAGCATGTTATGTGCCATGGTCATCTGGGAATGTTTTGAAACTCGTGTACCTTCTATTTCTTTTGTTTACAAGTGTAGACTTGTACTGTACCTATTAGAAATGCTGAGAAATAAAAAAATATTTAATGTGGCTGGGAGAATTTAGATCACTGTGTCAAATGAAATTTGGCCAGGATCCTGAAACTCATGTTGTTACTCATGTAGCACCCACTGTGACATGTCTTTTTGGCTGACTTTTTTTGTTTTGGTGTTTTCTGCCCAAATCCAAAGTGCTGGGCCTAATAGTGATCTTGAGTTGCTAAGACTTTTTCCTAGAAGCTTTGTTGCTTCTACTAGTTTATCTGAACTGTTTGAGTGATAACTGCCTTTGAAGAGCTATATCAAGTTTCTGTTCTGAAACTTAACAGGAGAGTTAATAGTAGGACATGGCATGAGGGAACATTGGAGGGATTAATAAAAACAATGTTTAGATAATTGGGGGGGATTCATATGATTGGTATTTGGCAGTTTTCTCCTCATTCCAATGTTGGGCATGAAGCAGACTCTTCGGAGGCTACATGTCACAAAGGTTTTGAAGTTATAGCTTATTGTGTAACATTCTATGTTTAAAGTTCTGTTTTCACTGTGTAACTTTCGTTTGGCTAAGAAGTGTTAAGATTATTTGTGTGTCTAATATAATTGTTTCCTAGGTTAACTTCTCAGCCTGGTTCTACACTACCAAATGGACGTAGCTTATGTAAGTGTATTACAGTGGACCTTTTTGTATCTACTTTTACATTTAACAATTTAACATTCAGTTGCATATATTTCTGATAACTTCACTGATTACTATGACCATTTTAACCAGAAAAGTTACTGTTTTGGCTCAGTTTTCTTCTGTCAACATCTTGGATGCTCTCTGCATACATGGGGAACATTCTTAGATGAAATTCCATTTCTCGTCTCAATTCAGACCTCTTGGCCATGATCTTGATGTTTTCCTTAATTCCCAAATTTACTGTTAGGAACTAATTTTGGCCTTCCTCTCCCAGCTGGTCTCTTTAATTTACTTACTGTCCTTGCTCATTTAAAATTTGGCCTTCTGTGGTTCTTAACATTACTTAACTCTACTGTTGCTTTAGAGAGACCTGCCTTGTCTGCAGCTCCTGCTACCTTGAACAATTCTCCTGTATGCTTGTACCTTACAAATTTGCCATCTCATTGCGTATCCCAGCTAAACCCACTTTGTGTTTCGTGCCCCTTTTTCATCAATTCTGTCTTGTTTAGTTCTGTGTTGACTCTATGTAAGTGTTAATCCATTAAGCATATTTGGTATTTTTATTATTTACTGTGGTGCCTAAGGAACAATCAGAACTGGGATCTCTTTTTGTTTGGCACTGTACAGAGTAGCTGATACAGATTTGCTTGGGAAATCAGTATGTTGTATCTGACTTTTTGATACTGTATTGGAAAGACTAAGAATGGAAACTGTGGGCCAAGTGTGCATTTTAGTGTTAATGTTAACTTAAAAGTATTGAATGGATATTTGAATGCCAAATTTTTGTCATAAAATAAGATTATCCTATAAGCAAACAAGCTCGAGTCTGAAGAAATAGCTCGTAAAGCAACTTTGATAGGAATTTAAAAAAATGTATTTCTTAGCGATTGTAAGGGTGCTCATGCTGTGCTCCGTAACTTTTGATTTATTGTTCTTACTAAGTATTCTCTTATTAATTCTTGTTTATGAAAATGTTATTTCCTGCATTTTGAAGTAGTAATACAAATTTCTCTCAGCTCTCAAAAGCCATCCCCTTCGGGGGGAAAAAAAGGGAGATGGGGACCATGCTTGCATAAACGGAGATATAGAAGTCAGAAAAAGTTGTCGGTCCAGGAAAAACAGATTTGAAACTTTGAATCAGAGTTTATTGTTTGATCAGCTAGTAAACAGGTATGTGGGGATACTTCAGTTGTATTCACAAAGCATCTTAATGACTTTTTTAAAAGTTAGAAAATCCTGTCTTCCAGTGCCATCTATGTGTTTTACTATGGGAATGTATTAGCGTTGAGGCAAACTAGATTGTGGTTTGAGTTATGGGCTGGGTCCTGTGCTGTAACTGCCTATATTATCCATGCTCTAAACGCAAAGCAGCTTACCCGACGTTCATTGAGGAGTAAGCTACTCTGTGTTTACACCTGGATAAAACTGTGTATGTTGGCGGTTATTGTAGAGTGGCTGACATACTGTAAATCCACACCCTAGTTTGTTAGTAACCTGTTTATGTAGTGATACTCTAAATGTGATGTAAATTGGTTAGCAACAATACTTGGAAGCTTTCTAGATTTTGCTTGTATGATTTTGATCATAAAATATAAAAAGTTTGTAGCTTGCGTTTTTTTTTTGTTTTGTTTTGTTTGTTTTGTTTTGGTTTTTTACCATTTGTTAGTAATTCACATAGGGTGGGTGTCACTTTTTGACATTTACTGTGCAGACAAAGTAGGTCAGAGAGGGAGGCATGGTCTGGTCTGAGCATAGGAATGGGAGCCAGAAATACTTTTCTTGAAGTACTGTTTCTGTGTGGCCCTGGACAGGTCACATAATGTGTCTCAATTTTCCCACCTGTAAAATGGCTTTCAATAGTCACATCTGTGAGAGACTGCTTGCTCTAGTGCTTGGAAGATGATTTAAATGTAAACGTTTACTTGCCAAATATATTCTTTATTGTTAAATGTATTCTGTTGAATTTTTTATTAATTTAATTTTCTTTTTCAATTTACTTGGTATCAATTTACTTGGTATCAGTTTACAAATTTATATTGAGTTACATTATTTTTCTAGTTGCAGTTGAATCTCCCTCTCCTCATCAACAATAGGAAAAAGTCTACCATGAAAACTGTAATTTGATAAGATCATGGTAGTGAGTGTGTCCCATAATCATTTGAGGTTTTTAAGAACAGGTTAGACAAATGTCTGTCAGCAATGATTTAGGTATTGTGTAGTTTGTTTTGCCTGGCAGAGCAGGTGGACTTTTCCAGGTCCCCTCCAACACTATTTTCTTTGATAGCAAACTATAAGCATGATTTTAGTTGAAGTGGTTATGTCACACATCACAGATATTTTGGAAGAATTGTTTAAAATTGAGATGGGTGCTTATAATGAAATACTGACTTTACTGACTTCTGTCACCAGAACTTCCTTCTCTAGGCAAGATTTCACCCTTTAGATTTACTTTTAAACAGCTTGAAAGGAAGTGAAAGTTTCTGCCTTCTTACAATTATTATACAATTATAGTAGAATTCCAGTGGAAATCTACCATAATCACCATAGAGAGCAGTAACTTAGTGTTCAGGAGAGGTGGCCAAATAATTGACTTGGCCTGGCTAATACTCTGTTCTTTTCTTTCTTAGCAATGGAGCATCTTGGCCAAGGTTATTATTTATACACTACCATTGTTTTGAGAGCTGTTTACAAATACTTCAGATAATGAAAGTGTAGACTAATTAAATAGTAGATGAGAAATGGTAGTTAGGTCAAATAATGAATGGTGAAATTCTAGGTGTTACTGATTTAACACTTTAAAAAAATTAAAAATCCCTTATGTATTAGTGTTTTTCTGAGGCTGGGATAAGAAGCTGTAAAGCTTATTGGGTGGAGGCATTAATTGCTTTCCCAGTATTATAATTATGTAGGTAAAAAGCTTTACTTTCTTATTCTGCAAACGTAATCTTACCTGACACCTAAACTAACAGGTAAGCAGTGACAAATTTATATGCTAGAACTTACCCTGAGCAAAAAATTTTTTAAAAAATGTTTTTTAAAATGCTACAGCCCAGTTTGAACCCCAAATTTTGATAGCATCAGCATTTCTTCTTTTGCATACTCCTTAGTTTATATTCTGTAGGTTCATCTTTCAGTTTTCTTTATTATGGTTGGTTTTGTAGTTAATTGATAGATCCAAGTAGCTAACCTAAAATTTTCAGGTAATGCATTTGTATATTTAGTTGATTTGTAAACTTTGGAATGGCCATAACAAACTGTAAAATTAGATATGCTAAGTTGTTGGATGCTATGTAAAAAGATCTGCATGCCTGCTATTCTAAGACTGAATTTTTGTGTTAACTTTTGCATGTGTTTTTAGTACTGCTGAAGCTGTCCTACAGGAAATGGATAATATTAACATCAGGAGAAATAGACGGTCTGGGGAAGTAGAACGGCTACGGATGTGGACAGATACAGAATTTGTAAGTGCAGATCTTGTATAAAAGTAGTACCAAGGGGAGTGTGTTTCTTTTTGCAATCTCCATATATTTGTCTGTAGCTCTGCAAAAGTTTCAGATCATCTTCAGTAGATTACGTTAAAAAAAATGATAAACTGAAATTCAGAACAAAATTCATGCATATATATTAAATCACGTTTTCTTTATTGTTGAATTGACTGCTGTGCTCTCATGATGTACTCTGGTGGTTCTTCTTTGGCTTGAAGCATACTCTGGTAGTCTGAAAACAGGACCAGGGACTGTCACCTGCTTTCTTCCCTAAAACAGCTTGATACTGATGGTGGATCAGATGGACTAGGTACTATCTGAGAGACTTACTTTACCACCTATTAAATGAGACTGCTTTTGTAGTCTACCTGTGGAGGGCTCTGTAGGAAAAACTCTTGGGGGCTAGAGATTGTGTGGAGTATTACTTACTGAACTGTCAGCTAACATTGTGAGTGACATGGGATAGTACTGATGGGACTGTATGTGAATTTTGTTCCAGGAAAACATGGATATGTATTCTCGAGTGAAAAGAAGAAGGAAATCACTGAGGAGAAATAGCTATGGGATTCAGAACCACCATGAAGTATCTACAGAAGGGGAAGAAGAAGGTATGGGTTGTGAAGAATTGTGAGGGTTTGTCTGAAATACTTATAAAAACAAAGCTCTCCTTAACAGAAGATAGCAATATACTGCACTACAGAAAGTAATTTGCTTTTAGACCTGGATTTGGAGTTATTAAATAGACCAATTAACAAGACTATTGCAAATAAGTACACACTGAAGGACGACTCCTCTTTAGAAGGAGAAGTAGTTGTTTTAGGGATCTCTACATAATTTTCTTTAAACAAAAGCAAGTTTATCTGAAAGTAGCAGAACAAAGCCTGATTTCTAAATATTTATATACTATGTTCCCTTACTCCTGTTTTCCGTGACACTAAGTAATTGAAGCTTTCCTTATATTCCCTGTAACAGTACTCTGGTGGAAACCAGGATATGATGCATAGAGTCTACAACTATGCATATTTGAACTGACTTGCTATTTCTCATATGCTGGGTGGCAGTTACGAGAAAGTATGTGTAATAGTCAGTTCTACATCCTTCTTTTGGGGAAGGCATTAATTAAAGCCTCTGTTTTCTACCCATCCACTGAATTTTAGAAGGCTTGTAGATACACAGCTGTATTTGAAATTCTACCTTCCTTTAAAAATTTGGATGAAACCAGGCAGTGGGTTCAAAAGTATTGATAAAGAAGGGATTATGGCTAACTTTGATGGCATGATCAACAGCATGCTTGGCTTTCTTAACAAATCAGACTCAATCTTCAGGGATCCATAAAGGGTTCAGCATAGTGTGTCTTGATTTTGAACTGAAACTGCTGTAAGAGGTATGGTCTGTCCCAATTAATAAGAATGCAGTCTTAATTCTGAGATCCATGGGTGGGAATTCTGATCCTGTTAATAGATGGACCTAGGTGGTACCTTTATACAGTGTGTTTATTTGTTTTGTGTGAAAATGATACTGTGGATAGCAAAGTTGTACTTATTTTCATGCTGTGTCAGCTATTTGTTTTTCTGAGGCTTCTGTGGGAAAAGAGAAGAAAGGCATCATTCTTAATTTGCAGGATAATTATTGAAGGAAAAAGATAGTGGATAGAAGTGATACTTGAAGTACTTTACAACTAATACTACTTTAACTACATTTTTTTTTTCTGTTGCTTTTCCAGAACCTTCTGTGGGAAACTAGAAGGAAGTTTGACCTCTGTAGATTTATCTTGGTCTTAAAATTTCCAGTGATTTGCCAGTTAGTGTTTATTAATAAGAGGGGAATAATTCTCAGTGACCATGAAAATGTTAATTTTTAGGATGAAGATAGCTCTGGCATCAAGTAACAGTGTTCTGAACGTATTTTGGGG
>JANZLQ010000017.1:22094570-22105971 GCA_026212715.1 Elanus axillaris | reverse complement strand
GAAGAAGATGGAGATATAGAAGTAGAAGAAGCCGAGGGAGAAGAAAATGATCGGCCATATAATCTCAGACAGAGAAAAACTGTTGAAAGATACCAAGCCCCTCCAATAGGTGAGGAACTGGACAGTGCTCATGCACTTCTGCTCTTCTGAGAAGGGAAAAGTTGGGTGACTACTCCTTGTCCCTGACAGAGTTTCTCTGCAGCACTTCTATCTTGCCTCTTTTTTGGTTCACCACATGAGTAGAACTACTGAGACATAATCTGTCAATTTGATAATGGTGGTGGCATTGCTAGGGCGTGCTGCCTCGTTGAACTCAGCAAGTATTGCCACGTGCTGGGCTCAGGGTTGGAGGTGAACGGGGTTTAGGTCAAGAAGTCGTTGACAGAAGTTGAATTCAGAAAGCAGTCTAATAAGTTAGGTAATTGCATAGAAAAAATAGTTACTGCGATGCCTGCTACTCTTGAGTGGTAAGCCTAATTCATAACTAGATAAATTGCATAGGAGCAGTTACCATATTTGGCCTAGTTGAGAAATTTAGAATAGAATAATTCAGTTGGAAGGGGCGCACAATGATCATCTAGTCCAACTGCCTGACCACTTCAGGGCTGACCAAAAGTTAAAGCATGTTATTAAGGGCATTGTCCAAATGCCTCTTAATCCTGACAGGCATGGGGCATCGACCACCTCTCTGGGAAGCCTGTTCCAGTGTTTGACCACCCTCCTGGTAAAGAAATGTTTCCTAATGTCAAGTCTGAATTTGCCCTGCAGTTTTGAACCATTCCCATACATCCTGTCACTGGATCACAGGGAGAAGAGCTCAATGCCTCCCCTCTCTCTATGTTCCCTCTTCAGGAAGCTGTAGAGACCAATGAGGTTGTCCCTCAGTCTCCTTTTTTCTGAACTAGACAACCCTGTGTCCTTAGCTGTTCCTCACAGGACATCCCGTGAGGGATCCATGCAAGGTTCAGCGTAGCATCTCTTGATTTTAAACCTTTTAAGACTTCTGTTTAAAATAATGTATTTTGTGCACATTTGGTTTAGATTACAGTGGTGTATGCAGTGTGCTATATCTTAAGGCAACTTGGAAATTAAGGGTGTGATAGAGAAATGCTGTTGTTTATGTATTAAGAGAAATTTCAAGACATCTAATTGTCATCTGTGAAGAGGTTTCTGTATGTATTTTCACGTCCTGCAAATAAACTAAAAATGCTAGTGCCCTGCATGAATTGCATTCTGTTCCATGATAGCCATAGCTGTGGTGATTTGAGGAGGCTGTGGCTGTTTGAGCTTTTGGAGAAACCAGTGATAACAGTATTGGTAAAACAATAATCTAGCACTTCTGTGCTGCATTTAGATTAGTTTATTATTCTTTTGTAATTGATGTTACAAACCTGTAACTTCTTCTACTCAGTGCCAGCTCATCAAAAAAAGAGGGAAAATACACTGTTTGATATTCACAGATCTCCTGCAAGAAGAAGCCATATCAGGTAAATGTCAGTCTTTTGGTACATAGTTGTTTGCTTTCCCTCAGTACGGTTCTGTTAGCTTTTGATTTTCAAAACATTCTTGAGTGAGTTGTACAGTTCATTCATGCATGTACGTGGGTCTTGAATTGTATTTTAGGTTCAGATCCTGATCAGCATACAAAAATGAATTTCGTAGCACTTCATAATACCAGTAGAAACTTTATGATAAACAGAATGGAAACAGGCATGCTACAAGTACTGGAAAGAGAGTTGTGCATTGCACACTGTAGCTTTTTCTGTAAGGACATATATTTAGTGTTTAAATCCAAAGCAGCAGTTCAACAAATATCTCCTTTCTATTCTACAAAAATAAACAAATCAGGGCAATGTTTTTTGTTTTCTTGCAGTTCAAATTTCATCCAAATAATATTAATAATTTAATAAAATATTTACCAAGCATAATTTTTGAATTTTATATTTTGTGTCAAAGAAGTCTGGAATACACTATGTTGTCTTGCAAACTGTCAATGGGCTTTATTTAAAAAATAGAAGAGATCAGAGCTTAATAAATTTTTTTAAAAAATAAACTTACTCAAAATATCAAAAAGATAAATCTGTCCATGAACAGAATACAAATAAACGAATACTACTCTCAGCTGAAACACTTGTCTTATTGCTCAATTTAATGGCATAGTGAAAATATGAAAAGTAAATAAAATAATAGCAGAATCTTATGATTCTACAAGTTTCTGTGTAATAAGTATTTAATTTTGAAGAGGTCTTTTTTTTGCTTAAAGTGCATATGATGTTTTGTTGGATAATCTCAGAACTTGTACTTAGATATAGAGAGTGTGAAAGCTATTATCACTTCAGTTTTAGCATGCTCATTACTCCATTCTCATTTTATCCCTTCTTGTCAGGATACTGTCATAAATATTTTTCCTAGTTGCACGATACTCTCTTTGATATGTTTTTAAGTGTATCTAATTTGTGGTCATTGAACAGTAAAACTGGTTGACCACGTTATCCTTCAGCAAAAACCAGCTAGTCAGTGCATTATCATGTTCATACAAATAATGCAGCTTACTGTATTCACTAAAAATACATGAATTTTAACTAGTGGCCAGCTTTTTCATGCAAAAAAGTGCTGACATTTTTCAAACTGATATCAAACCACACACCTTTTTGTACAGAAGATGTAATGTACCTTCTCCAGTATTTCTGAAATACTCAGTTTTCTGAAATACTGTCATACTAAAATAAGAAAAGCTTCATGAAGGCTTTGAATAGTAATTTTACTTAGATTTAGATCGGAAGTTTAACTACAGTACAGGTATTTTGTGAAACTGTTCTGCTGTTCAGAATTAATGACCTCATAAAAAGAGACCATACGGTTTAAATATTCTTTGAAACAAGTCCATGCTTCCTAAAGGGAAGCATCAAACTGAGTAAGGGGATTTTGATATTTCTGTTACATTTGACGTGGCTAAAGTGGTTGGAAGCTTTCATAAGTACAGTTGTTGCCTGATGAACTTCAGAAGCTTATTGATTGGATACTTTAATTGCGTTTGCTGAGATAACGTGGACTGGACCACGTATCTTAAGGGGATCTACTGTTTTAGTAATGTTTGTGTTGAAATCAGATATCCCTGTGACAGTAAAAGATGCTGTTCCCCCCTCACATTATTTTGATACTTAATAAAACTAAAATCTGAATGCGTCTTAAACCTGAAGAGTACTGTACTTGCCATTTCAAATTTTTTTAAATAAAAGAATCAAACCATGCCATTCTGCTGCAAAAATGTCTGAGTTTTATGTTTATTTTGCTACTTCAATAGGAGAAAGAAGCATGCTATTCACAGCAGTGATACAACCTCTTCAGATGAAGAACGTTTTGAAAGAAGAAAATCTAAAAGCATGGCCAGAGCAAGAAATAGGTATCAAAACATCCTTGGTTTTGATTTTTATTATTTATCAGAAAACAGGTCGAACTATGCTATAATGTTCTATCAGTTCTGCAGACTTTTTTGATTCTGCATGCAATTACCTACCTGCAGACACAGTTTAGGAGGATGGCTCGTTATATATTAACATAGATTTTGAAGTCTTATGAGTAGATAATTAGCAATAGTGATAAAAAAATGGAAAGATAAGAGTATCTGTTTGATTCAGTTGGGTTATAAGACAAACAACTTCTCTTGGTTAAAATGGATTTTTATTCTTGGTGTTACTTGGTTCCAGTTTGTTTAGTTGTACTCCCAATAGCTCTTACTCTTCTCTCTTCCTGTTTTGTAACAGTATCTGTATTCGGCACCCCAACACATGTTTTTTTGACCCTATGTTTATTCACCAATTATCTGAAAGTGGAAGATCTATAAGGTATATCAGTAATTCTACTTACTGACACAGATAAATTAGTTTGAAAACTGAACAGAATAAAAAATGTTTCCCCATCTTTTTTCCATCTCTTCCTGTCTGCCACACCATTCCCTTTTCCATCATGAGGAATTCCAGCTACGTACAACTTCCAAAAGTGTAGTTCCAAGTGTAACCTGTATCTTACTGGTACCTTTCTTACTCCCTTTATCTGTGTATTTGACCTGATGTAATATCTGTGTGGGGGCTTAAAACTTCTTTATGTACACTAAGAAGCTGGAACAGGTGGATGTGATTTATGGCTGATCTTGAAGAAATATTTTGATTTCCTTCCTTTGGACTCTAATGAGCTATATTTTTAAAAATGTGTTTTCCTTGTACTGTTAAGTCCTCTTCCTACCATGCTGAACTTACACAGTTCATCACTGCCAGTGGAGAGTGTCCTGTTCTTAGGGTCAGTGTTGTTTCTTCTGTGTTTAATCAAAATACTCTGTCCAGCCTAGTTCTCCAGATTGAAGTATCTGTATTGAAGCATAAAACTATATTTATATTTAAGGAGCTTCTGGATATACAAGAATAATTACAATAAAAAAAGTTAGTTTTGATTACCTTATCAATCCAGGAAGGTTGTCTCTTTAGGAAGTAGAAGGCATTTAATCTCTTGGTTCTTCCCATTGCAGCAAAATTATCAAAACAGAACAATATTTATCTGTTGGGGTTTTTTTTTTGTTGTTGAACAGGTGCCTGCCTTTAAACTTTAGAGCAGAAGACTTAGCTAGTGGAATCCTGCGAGAACGTGTGAAAGTTGGGGCAAGTTTGGCTGATGTTGACCCTATGATTGTTGATAAATCGGTACGTTTTCTTAGAATATTTTATTATCCTTCCCCCAATTATGCATAGGCAGAATTCACCACAGCCTCTCATTAGAGCTGAAGTAAATTCATAATAAGCCCACTGATGTCTTTTGATTTTTTCCAAAGCTGTTGTCTCTTTATTTCTTTGGGCTACAAAGTACTTGCTTTTGACCTGTAGGTAATCAACAGGCTGCATACATATCATAAATAAGCCAAAATATCAATTGCCCAACTGTTTAGAGTCAGTTTGTGATTATTTGTAATAGTAGAAACTGGGATATGCTGAGCAGTGCGGAAAACAGAGTACTGACCACCCGGGTTGGTCAACCCAGTTCTAGCCATGTGGGTCCCATGCCTATTCAGAAACTGTGATACACATTAGCTTATGGTGTGTGTTGTGCAGAAGCTGCTGAATTATTACTAGAGCTGAACCATTGTCCAGAAGTACTTTGACTATATTCATGTTAATGCTGTGCCTGAGCTTAGAAATGCTCTCAGGCTGGATCTCTGTAGATGTCCAGGCATCCCTGACACAGTTAACTTCTGAACCAGAAAACCTCATGTGGGCAACCAAGAGTTGACTATGTCAACTTTTTTTACACTTTCAAAATTCAGAGGACTCTTGTTGATCAGTGCAGTGTTGTTTGTAATTTGTTTTCAAATATGTTACTCTGTAAGTAAAGGTACTTTTGTGGAAAGCTGTTACAATATATGCTTTTACGCTTTGTTTTTTTTTTCTAAGGTGCGTTTTGATAGTATAGGGGGATTGAGCCATCATATCCTTGCACTTAAGGAAATGGTAGTGTTTCCTCTTCTCTATCCAGAAATATTTGAAAAATTCAAAATTCAGCCACCAAGGTAGGTGTCTTTACTCTTATTGTTGTATTTTATTTTAAGCTCTGAAGAATGCTTCACTTGAAAACACACAGGAGATTGATTTTCCCTGAAGTGCTTACAGTTCAAATAGACTTACATGTTTGCTACCCCACTTGTCTATCAGAATGTAATAAGCAAGATGAAGAATTACAAAACTCTAGTTTTTCTCATGTGGTAGGAAGGTGAATTTTATGATTTGATCACAGAGAGTTCTCAAGTGTTCTATTTAGTAGTACCTTGCCTTTTTTTCCATTATGTTACCAAATATTTTACTAAATGAAGCTAAATGCTGATGTTTCTTTTATAGAAGTAATCTCAATAATGTTATTATGGTTTTAATAGTTATTAAAGTTAGGCATCTTGTTGTGTGGTTTAAATGGGTACACATAATCTAAGTAAATTGAAAATTTTGGGATATTTTTGTCATTCAAAGGAAGTACATCTCTTTAAAGAAGTAACAAACACTGATTCAAGTACTACCTAAGATTTAATGTTTGAGGAGGTATTGAACTAGTGTAAAACAATCCTTTGGAAGCTTAATGTGCCTTTGATTAATGTTCTCTACAAAGCAAAGATTTACTGATATGAAAGCATAAAACAAACTTAGATTTTATGAAGTCATGTTGAATACACTAAATAATAATACTAGAACTTCAGTCTTTCTTCTCCAGGCTCCCTGTCTTCTTTATAAAATTTGACTTGGAGTTTTTCAGGAGACATAAAATAAGTTTGTGACTGTGTTGATCCATTTATCTTCAGGGGCTGTTTATTCTATGGTCCTCCTGGAACAGGTAAAACCTTGGTAGCTAGAGCTCTAGCTAATGAATGCAGTCAAGGAGACAAAAAGGTGGCTTTCTTTATGAGGAAAGGAGCAGACTGTCTCAGTAAGTGGGTTGGTGAATCTGAACGTCAGCTTCGACTCCTTTTTGATCAGGTTAGAAGAAAATACATATTTTTCATATAATTTCTCTGTGTGTTGTTTTCTTGTGTTTTAGCCAGCCAGAGTTATTTGCAATTGAAACTAAATAACTGTACATTTTCATAGATTGGACAGGATTTGTCCAAATTACATATTTAGATGAAAAAATAGAGGAATGCTCATAACAGTTTTTCTTGCTTTGAAAACTGAGAGGAAGAAGCCTATTGACTTGTCTGTCAATGAAGCAAAGTAGTTTGGGTAAAAATTGAAAAAAAACCTTAAATCATTGAGTTTGAGTTTCACTGGCATGTTCAAGATGACTGCTACATAGAAGAGGATGGAAGATTGCATTGGTTGTGTGTATATTTTAATGTCCTTATTTGCTTTGGAAGATGATGGACAGAAGAGATTCACATAAAGCAGTGAAACACAGTTGCTCACACAAAAGCTGTTTTCAGACACAGATGTCTAAACAAACAGGTTATGAGTAGATAAGATAACTGTTTTCTGTAACTGAGTATGAGGTGTCTCAGTTTGTCTTATCTCTCCAACGCACAGTAAAACTGATACACTGGTGCCATCTTGCTTATTCAGAGGAGAATGCAGTCTTTTTTGCTTTTTCTGAAACTACTCTAGTTAAAAATTCAGTTTTATTATCAGACTGTACACTTTTTAATAAAGGTGTCTCAATATATGTGTTAGTTCAGGAAGTTAATGCTTTGTAACAAAACCAAACTGTTTTCAGTGTTGATGGATAAATCATGAATTAACAGTGAATTCAATTTTTTTTTTTTTGCATACCAGGCATACTTGATGAGACCCTCTATAATCTTCTTTGATGAAATAGATGGCTTGGCTCCAGTTCGTTCTAGTAGACAAGATCAGATTCACAGGTAATATTTCTCATATTCTGCCATTTTCTTGGTATATGCTACATTATCTTGGTAAACTCTTAAGTGTAATTTACTCAGTTTCCAAGAAAGGTTTTTACTTTTGCTTAAGCTCACTTACACTAGAAAGGACAGATTGAGATTTTTTGGTGTCGAAAGTCATCTTTCAGTTCTTCAGACAGACTGCGATTTGCTGGGAAATGAATTGTAGTGGAGATTACCCTTCAGCCACACTATTGACTTCAGGATTTCCACAGCCTTTCTTTTGGTTGCAGTTTTGTATGGTAAACAGATTGTCTGTTACCAGCCCAATAGAATAACCAGTTGAAAAAAAAATTTATTTTAAACTCATGAATTGTAATGTTCTGTGAATGAAATGGACACCTCTATAATTTTGATTCTGGATGGTGTGGGTGCAGACTTACCTTGAGTTGCTATTGTGTCATTTTTAAAAAAAATTTTTTACAACACTTTACTGCTGACTGAAATTTTTCCTGGCTGCCTTCTATCTCAGTTTTGCTGTGCTTTTTATGGCAGTGCACTTGTATCTTTCATTCTCTAGGTGGTGACATTTGTGTGTATATCTCCCTCCACTCAACTGAGAGGGACAGGAGGGAAATTCTGGAGCCAGCAGACTAGGAGGTTATGGGAACATGTGGATTTGTCTTGATGCACCTTTCTTCTTCCTGGTGCTACAGTTGCTCTAAACAGGACGATGCATACACTGTTAGTGGAAGAGGATTTTTCAGAGCTGCAATAAATGGCTTGCTGAGCTCACGTTCCCCAAAAATTTTGTTAAAGGAAGAAGTTTGAATTTGATGTAAACCTTACTGCAGTCATAACACTAGAGTATAACACAGATTATATCAAAAGTTTCCTTCTTGCTTTGAGACTTGAAACAGTTACACAACTGTTTTTTTTAACTTAGCTTCTTTTTCTTTGAAATTATGAATGTTGCAGTTGCAAAAATAAAAATTATTGCAGTGTTCCCTATACATTCTTTTTTTGAAAACTCTTTTAGCTCTATAGTGTCTACTCTTCTTGCCCTCATGGATGGACTGGATAATAGAGGTGAAATAGTTGTAATTGGTGCTACAAACAGACTGGATTCTATAGATCCTGCACTCAGGAGACCTGGTCGCTTTGACAGGGAATTTCTTTTCAACTTGCCTGATCAAAAGGTAAAACCTACAAAGGAGATTTATTAATAAACAGTTCTAGTATATTAAATATTTGAATGCCTATGAAATAAAAATATGCATTCTTACTTATAAGAATGTTTAATTTTAGGAAGAAATTTTTAGTCAAAACAGATTGAATACATAAAGTTTTACTGAACTTAAAAATCTTATATATAATTAAATATAGTTAACATAGTTATATAGTTATATAACTATACTATATATATATACACATATATATACATATATATATATACTATATATATATATAGTATAGAATATAGTTAAAACTAAACAGAGAGGTAAATTGTTTACATTGAACTGAATTGCTGTTCTAAAACTTGTGGTTTTGTACAGATTTGTATAATGAGCCCTAACTACTGGGGTTTTGGAAGTTACGGTAATAGCAAATAGCGTGATTAGCATGTAGACTGCTAAGCACCTAAAACTGTACATGCAAAGCCAGATGTTATTATATTAGCAACAGGAACATTTCAGTTCCTCGTTCTAGACTTCTATAAACTCAGCCATAATATTTCATGAATTTATACTTCAAATTACATTTACTTTGCATATTGATAGATTTATTTTGGTTCTATAGAATTTTAAAATAAAATAGTTCTGGAATTCATGTGTATGTACTATGCTGCTCAGCAGTAAATTAATTGGTGAGACATTTGACAATAGAAGCTGTTAATCATAGGTGCAGCAATTAAAAATTAAATTATAAAATTATGATAATTCCTTATAGAGCATGAGTTTTGATCAGTTCATGTATAATAATGTTGATTAAACAGCAATTAAAATGTGTAACTGGTATACTGAAAAAATTACTGCTTATATATGAAATTAAAAAAGAAGGGAAAACCTTTGTTCTTGAGAGACTTTTGAGTGCCAAGTTCTATTTTATGCATCTCAGTGACGTAAAAAATAAAAAACACATAAAATAACTTTATATTCATGTGAATAAATAATATTTATGTCTAAAGTATTAGTGACGTGGATTTGGCTTGCTAATGTTTTTTTTCTTTTTTATAAAATCAGGCACGAAAGCACATTTTACAAATTCATACCAGGGATTGGAACCCCAAATTGTCAGATCCTTTCTTAGGAGAACTGGCTGAAAAATGTGTTGGTGAGTGTTTTGATGTTAGTACTTTTACTATAGATGCTTTTGCTTCTGTGTAAAACTTCCAAGGTATGTTAAATGTATCAGGATATTTTATTGTTTTTACACTTCTAAACCTCTGCACTTTCAACAACACTTTTTTGTAATAACAAAATATGCTTCTGTCTTACTAAAAAGAAAAATGAGTAGCTAGTAACTGTTTGAAAATACAAGCATGTTTCCTTTCTGTAACATCAGTGTCCTTATATAGGATGCATAGCCTCAAAGAGAAGCAAAGTGAAGTGGGAACTGGAATCTTTAGGTAGACTTCCTCTTAAATTAGTATATTACAGAAGAGATATGGAGACCTGGGTTTTTTTAATGTCTACTTATGGAGGGGAAAAAAAAAGTCAGTACTTGTGTGGGTTTGGGGTTTATTTGGTTTTTTGTTTGTTTTGGTTTTGGTTTTTTTTTGTTTTTTTTTTTTTTTTACTCACTGGCATGCTCTCCTCTGACAGAAATCCAGCAAACTAACCAGCCTTTCTAAGGATGGATTTTTTTGCAGATTGCTAGCACAGAACAACCTCAAAGCGTTAGATATAGGCAGGAGGGGGAAAAAGCACCACACTTTGAGTACATTAAATATACCTTTGGAGCACCCAAAGACCTGCTGTACTGAATGGAGGATGGTTGTTCAAGATAAACCTGCTGCTTAAAAGCTAATCAGAAAAAAACCCAAATATTTTTATAGTGAATTTAACAGAGGAAATAACCCTAAAACACACACCACAATCTCTTCTCAACAATTGTCATGCAAAGATACATCCTCTGTCAGTCATCTGCTTGGACAAGCACTGAAGTTCTCAGAAAAAGGACAGTCTCAAATATCTGTGCATTGGAATCCATCATCAGAGAAATAAGAACTTTAAATTGAACATCAGTCCATTCAGTCAGCTACAGTACATCCGAATTATCCTCTTCATCCACAGGGACATCTATCATCGAAGCAGCATCCCTCCGCTTTTGATGCACAAAGACCTCAACATCTTCTGGTGAGGAGAAAACATAACTATCCAGCAAACTCCAGTTTAAGCTTTGTGGGTTATAAGACAGCATGTGCCAAACCCATTTCATGTAAATTCTGCTTGATTTGTGCAAAGACGTGGTGCTGCTTAGTGGGAGAGAGGGGAATAAATAGATGGGATAAACCCCAGTTGTTTCTTTGAAAATTCACCATATTTTTGCATACAGAACACAATTATGTATTTTAAAATTTCAGACCATAGGGAAAGCCATTTGTAGGTTTGATTGGAAGACATCCTTTGTGCTCAGTAAAGCCTGTCAGTTCTGTGGAAAAGTTAGCTAACAAAGAGAAATACCCTTTTCTGTTTTCTTTGGCTTTCCTACTGTCCAACTACTGTGCACTTGATTGTCTCCATTCTGTATCTTGGAATTTAAATGTTTCCATACATCCGAGATTAAAACCTTTTGACTGTTACAAGGACTTTTTAAAACAGCTGAAGTAAGACTGGTTTATCATCTTTGTCTTCAGATTACCTCATCATTTCTATAACTGAAATCTGCAGCAACTAATTATTTAAACAAACTTTCCAGATTCTTTGTGGCCATTGCAAATCAGATTCATTGGCACACTTGTCACATTGATACAGTATATACTGGTCTGCTATTTCCTCTGATGTACTTGTTTTCTTTAAAAACACCCCCCCACCC
>JANZLQ010000017.1:22065168-22094539 GCA_026212715.1 Elanus axillaris | reverse complement strand
CCCCCCAAGTAAAAGCTGCCTAGACTTGACAGGCTTTTGCAAAGCATCATTTATACCTCTCCAGTTCAGCAAACTTGGCAACGCTTAACTACAAGCATATGGATCCTAATGAAGAAAACTGCTGAAATACTACCAAAGTAAATGACTTTGGGGAAGCAGGTGTATGTGCAACTCAGAACTTTTTAAGATTCAGGGGTGTAATTATAAAGAAATTAGAAGGGAAAAGCCCCAGGACTTGCAAAAATAGGTTATTTCCTGAGGGTTGATTTTTATCCCAGGTGTTACAGATTACATACCTTTTAGGAGATTTCTGTATATGTGAGATTTAAAGAACCCACTTCACTGAATGGCCACATGACTGCAATATGTGTGAGACAGTGAAGCAGCTTGGGGAGAGCATAGAATTGCTCAGAAGACCACACACTGATGTCTTATTAGTATCTTCAGTAAATATAAGTAATTATTATGGTTTTTTCTCCGTACTGGAGATGGGCCCCAGATATGCTGAACTTCATAAATCCTTTCTTACCTCTTGTGCTTACTTCATTGTTCTGAATGATAACTTTCTGTAGGCAGAGAGACTGTTACCTGTTAACTCAGTCTTGTAGAAAACAAAACATATTAGCAACCAGCAAAGTGTGAATTCCTCCATCTGTCATCTTGCAGACGAATCTTTTTACAATGTAATAAGGATTATTTAAATAATTTTAAATAGAATTGTAAAGAAGCAAACCACTCTCAAGGTTCTTATTTAGAATACTCTATTCCATGCTTATTATTGCAGGATCATTTTGTGGCAACGGATATCTTGTTAGATTTTTCTTTCCTGTCCTAATGTAATGATGTAGGGGGAATTTTTGGCATTAGTGTTCATGTTTTTCACAATTTCTAGAAAAACCCATAGTAGTTATTTTTCATTTCTGTCATCATGCTGAGTTGTTTGCTAACTCTCTTTCCCTGCAGTCCATTTTAGGAGTTGTAGGGAGTTATATGACATGAATTGGAACAAGTGGTCAAGATTGTTCACCTAAACATTTCACCCAGTTCAGTAGCAGTTTGTTGTAGGTCTTTGGTGTGGATATTAGGCAGAAGAAGTTTTAAAGAGGACATAGTTTTTTGCACAGTAGAGGTGGAAGACTATGGTTTTAA
This sequence comes from Elanus axillaris, assembly GCA_026212715.1. Taxonomy (NCBI): domain Eukaryota; kingdom Metazoa; phylum Chordata; class Aves; order Accipitriformes; family Accipitridae; genus Elanus; species Elanus axillaris. Next base: position 22,093,390 of record JANZLQ010000017.1, on the reverse strand, counting down.
AATTTCAGTGATCAAAGTGCATTCATTGGAAACCTACATGGGAGTCCACTTGTCTGCTGCTCTTTGAAAGTTGTACTTCGAAAATGTTCAGTGGAGTGTGGTGGTGGTGATGGGTAGAACAAAACAGGCTACTTGATAAGAACACTTGTTTTGTGCTTAAGTTGAGGTGTGCCAGTACATTCTGCCTGCCAAATTGAACATCCTCTGTGAGATGCTTCAAAAATGGAAGCAAATGCAGTGAACCTTGGTTTTATATTATAGTGTCAATTTGGGCAAAAATGAATTCACATTATTTACTGTTGGCATGATACATTTTATTTTGCTTTGACAATACTTTACTCATGTTTTTCTTTGTCTTAATCAGTGTGCATTTAGTTCTTAGAAATAAAAAGCTTTTTAATGTTTCACAAGATACAGGATTTTTGCAGTTTTCCTGTCACTGAAATGGATGTACAGTATGCACAAGAGAGTCCCTCAAAAAGAGACACCAATTATTAGTCTTCAGATGTAATTGCTCCTGAGAATTGAAAAGTAGAAATGGAGACTAATTGTGTATCTGATCACCTGAGAATTTAATTTTAAAAATAGGCTACAGGCTATTATTTCCTAATTTTGCAATTCTTTGGAGATGTAGAAGCGGTGATTAAAATGACTGTTAGAAAGTGATATTACAGCGTTTATTAATAGAAAAATTGGAAAGCTCCTAAGCTGTTGAATCTTTTGTCATAAAGATACTAAACTAGTTTAAAGTGACAAGCATTCAGGGTGCTATATATCTCTAGCACATCTTTGATTTAAGCTTTGGTTTAGTGCTCCCCCCCAATTTTTTTTTTAATCTGGTATGCTTGTTAGATGAGAAGTGGACCAATTTAAATGTGAATGTGATACTTGGTATTGAAAGAACAAAGCAGAATTCAGAGGAAGAACCTTGTTTTTGATTTCTCTGATGCACCTGTAGCTACTGTCTAACAGGTTCACATGGTTGATGGAGCGTGCCTGCATGGTTTTGATTTCATGACAGGGCTTAGTTAAAAAAACCAACAAACCAGCCTTAGTTTTGTAAATAATTAGTTCCCTATTGATTAACATAGTGGATGTATTTGAACATATTTCAAATATCATGTGTATTTATTTCAAGGTAACTTGTGAATGTGAATAGCGACATACTTTTTAGATAAGTCACAGAGCGTGCTCATCAATTTTACACAATTATTGCTACTAACCTCTTCATAAAATTGGAAAGCTTAGTTTAAAAGTTGCAGGAGTCTGATATTTATGGTGATCTTCCATCTGTTTTTCTTTTTAAAAATGATTTTCAAGTATGTATGAAAAAACTCAGGTGGAATTTGAAGTCTCAGCCACTTTAGGTTGTCTTCATAGCTGAAAAATTGGTATCTCCTAATTTATGTATCTGAAAGATGGGGATGGAAAATTTTCTATCTTCCATATTAATTGCTTCCTTTTTTCCAACACTGTTTTTTTCAACACTATTTATTTTTCATTTTCCTATTCTGTTTTTTTGTTTGGAATCACCCTTGTTCCTTGTTGCTGTATGGATCTTGTAAAAATATGTATGCCAGTAGCACTGAAAGAACATCAGAGGATAGAGAGAGAAACAAGGCAGGCTTCAGTTTTTGGGACTTGGTGCTACCAAAAGACCAATACAAAAATAAGAGTAGAAAAAGTGCAAATGGTGTAAGACCTGTTGAAGAGGAGGAAGTCTGGTTAAAGAAAAAAGTTGATCGAGAATAATTTAAGTAAAGAATTGATTAATTAGCTTCTATAAACACTTTGTCACAAACCTATAAACTTCTGTGTGGCAATACCTCAGTGCAACACATTTTGCTATAGTGACTATAATTCTCTAAAAGAGTTTTCCCACTGGAATAATGTTTTACGTTTTTGAAAGATGGAGTGATGGTGCTACAAAATACAGTGGCATATTAGCGTCTCTTGCTGAGAGATATGGAAAAATTTGAATCTAATTTCTAGCTCTGGAGAAAACCACCCAAACCATTAGTACTGCACAAGACACAGAGGTATTAAGTCTCTCAGTATTTCATAATTACCAGATCTGTGTTTTTCAGTAATGATGATTAAGCAATTATAGGTAGCCACCTGTAGATATTTACAAACCTAGGCTAAATGAAAATTCTAATGCTTTTTAATAGTTTTTCTACTCTTTTGGTTATATTAGTACAATTATGAAACTCTAAAAAGTCTGAAACATTTTTCTTGATAGTAAAAGTTCACATTTTTCCAAGATCCACAGTATGTTTTTGTAACAAGAGATTTCATCTCTTCCAAATTTTAGTCATGAAACATTTTTCTTTGTACTGCTTATTTTCTCAGTCTGTAAAAGTTTAAAGTCGGTGATGTTCATCCAGTATAACAAAATTACTTTGCTATTAAAAAATATTTTCATATAGAGATAATAAAGTAAAAAAAAGAAGGGGAAGGCCTAGCCTCTTAAAATTGCACACAGACAGTATTAAGGACAGACCTATAACCCTGGGCTGAAAATATGCTATGTATCACACTATATAGTGAAAAAGTAGGTCATTTTAACCTCAGTGTGGAATTCATTTCTTACTATATTTCAATATACCTGTACATAATTTCTTGGTACACAAGACTGTCACTGGATTATGACCTGATACCTTTTGGCAGATGCTTTGTGGACCTTGACAATTAAGTATTACAGATTGTTTTTAGCTTTAGGCATGTTTGAAATGCATGTAGCACAGCAATGCTATTTCATGGAAGATATTTTTGTTTTTGTGTGCACTAGGGTACTGTGGAGCTGACATAAAAGCACTTTGCACTGAGGCTGCCTTGATTGCCCTGAGACGACGCTATCCCCAGATTTATGTGAGCAGTCAGAAACTACAGCTTGATGTTTCTTCAGTAGTTCTCAGCGCACAGGATTTTTATCATGCAATGCAGAATATTGTGCCTGCTTCCCAACGTGCCGTGACGTCTTCAGGACATGCGTTATCTCCTGTGATCAGACCACTGTTGGAACGTACCTTCACTAACCTTCTTGAGGTTTTACATAAAGTGTTTCCTCATGCTGAATTTAGCCAGGGTGACAAAAGTGAAGGTATGTAGTTTGGGTTTTTTTGCAAACGCTGTTTCAATTTGGAAGTATTTCAACTGGCTTTCTTGTATTGCTAGCCTTAAACCTGATATATATTTGGTTCAGTGTTTTTAGTACGTAAATACAATTCACTTGGATGTTGCGTAATTATTTTTGCTGATTCCATGTTGCTGTGGAATTTAATAAACTGACCTCTATAGGCCAAGATCCTGTAGGTGGGTGCCGCCTGAAAAAAGGAGAATGCCCAAGTAATTCACAATTTAAAGCCAAGAAATAATGGGCCATAATCAGATGGTAGAACAAAAGCAAAGAGTAAGAATGTTGCTCAATGTGTTAGGACCTGAAATTGTTGCTCTTGTCCTGAGTGTCAGTTAGCTGTCCCCAATCCTTTCCTTGCTGATGGTGCAGAAGCAGGCTGCAAAGGAGTGCTATGGGAAGCTTGCAGCTTGACAGGTGAGACTGTGGTTAGCCAAGATACCTGAGCCTGTGCAATGGTCATGTGGTGGTTAGGGAGAAAGTTCTGAGACTTCCCTCCCCTTGAACTGACCTGATACACTCCTGATCCTCTGAGTTCATTCTGCTGGCTTAGCAAGTGGAGAACTATTTGCTCTTTTGTCAAGTTAGCTTTTTGCCAAATTAGTGAGTAAAATAAACTCACTAAGGGGTCAGATGTATGCCAGAATCCTGCTGCAATGGGACCAATATGAGTGCATTGAGGAAGCAGGGAGTAAGAAGGAATGCAACTGACTGTTTTGACTGGGAGTGAGTCATTAGGTTCTGGGTTTCTTTACCCAGCTCTTCTCTGAAACATACTTTAATAGTTACCCTTGTCATTTCTTGGAAGTTAAATGTTCAACAAGGTACCTTGGTTTTGATACCTACTTATCCTGACATACTATTTTCTACTGTTCTTATCTGGGATCACCCTCACCCCTCCAACTGTGTAAACAGTACTTGTGGTAGTGTGTGATTAGCTTGAAAATAGCCTAGTCATGAAGCAAATCTGTGACAGCCATGACTTTCTTTTCATTCCTGTTCCAGAGCACACTTTCAGACTGCAGCCCAGGCAGCTTAAGCTGATCCTTGTGCTGGCTGCTGCAGTTCCTCCAGCCCAGCTGTGCATTTTTTCTCTATCCCTTCCACTTACTTCAGTACGTCAGGCCCTTTGTTAAAGCATGTTAGCCAGCAAACTCATCCAAAAATTATGTATTTTTTCGGGTTAGTTTTCTGCTGACTGTGGGATAGCTGGAGGTTTTAACAAGTGTTGGAGTTGGCACGAGTTGGGGTCTGGGAGCATGTGGTGGTGGGTAGGGGGAAGTGAGCTGACTTGCAGCTGCAGCTAGATCGTATTAGGCTCTTGTAACCAAAGTTGTTTGAGATGCTTAAGTCTGTATACTGTTAACCTGTTGGTAATGCCCTATTTAGAGGTTGTCGTTATTGTTGAAGAATTGAATTAGATGTCCCTGTCTTTGTTGTGAGGTTCTAGTTCAGAATATTTTCTTCACTTACATTCTTTACATTCCTATTTATTACTGTTCGTTATTGCTAAGTGAGTTTGGAAGCATTCATTGATTTAAATAGTACCTTTACTAGATAATCCTGCTGCTATGACTACTTTTAAATGTTTGTAGATAACTGATTTTGAAGATACATGAATTAAGGTTTCTTTTAATGTTTCCTCTGTACCTTAGTTTTCTTCTTAACCTCTTAAACACAAGAAAATACCGAATAATAAGTTTAATCTGTGTTAAAACCAGCAAAATCCAATTTGTGTACAAGGATTTTAAAAGTAGATGTAGATTACACACTAGGGCTTCAGTTTTCCTTGAACTGAGAGCCAGGTATAATAGTAAATGCTTTTATTGGTGCGCTTACAATCTGCAAATCTAGTTTTCTACATGTCCTTGCAGTTCACTAATGATTCCTGTTTCTCGTAATTCAGTGAGTCAGACGTTCAAGCAAAGGATGTCACAGAGGCCTGATGCCTGGGATTAAAAGATGGGCTGCCTTTTTTAATAATTACATATTTTAGGAAGCGAAAGCTGTGTCCAGTGAAGGACATAGGACTTACCCTATGGTCTATATTTGATATAGCAAAAATTCTGCTTGTTTAAGGACTGCAGTGAGTCAAGGCTTAGGAGGCCTATGTCCAGTTGATTTGAAGGCCTCTGTCCTTGCCTGGTGCTAAAAGTCCAGAAGCTTCTGAACTGCTTTTTCTTGCTATGGACTAGCTTTCAGCCACTGGCTGCTGTCTGTAAGTCTTTTTTATCTTTGTCCTCTGAGGAATGATTGTCAGGTGTGTGACTGCATCATGCCTTGCCAAAGGATGTTGCATGTCCTCATCCCATACCAGCAGAATATTATTCCTGCCCAGCCTGCTCTGAATCCAGTTTCTTTGATCCCACAGCCAACTAAGGGAACCTTTGTTGTCTATTAAGAAATCTTCCTGTCTCTGTATGTCTAGATGCATAGCCCTTAGATGACATCTCCATCCAACACTTAACGCTGCTTTGAAGTTGATTCCTTTGTCCCATGGTGGTGGTTTGATCAGTGTAGCAGGACCTGGCTTCATGTAAATCAGGCAAATAATGCAGTTGGTCATATATTTGAGAGTAACTTAGATATCTTTGTATTTCACACTTTCATTTGACAGCAGTCCATTTTTCTAAGCAGCTGTGGCCACCTTGAGCTACTGTTAGGAAGTCTGGTGGTTGCTCTGAACAGCAGTGTGCTGCAGTGACTCTGGGCTGCTCTCAGAAATGCTGCCCATCCATCATAGAGCATTTTGTTCCTCAGGAGACCTGGCCTCTGCACTGTTCTTAGCTGTACAGCTGAGTGACTGTGACCATTTTCATCCCATCGTTGCAGACATTTCTTTATGGGAATGAGAATGAGTGGCTTGCTTAGGGTGACATCAACATTTCCTGGGGCAAGTAAAGATGTTGTAGCAGTTCTTTCCCATTATCAAATCACAGCAGTCTACTCTTAATCCTATTGCAGCTCTGGTAGCTAATTTAGCTGTACCTGACTTTTGATTGTCAACTGGTTGTTTTGTTTTAGTGCCATATTTGTATTTTTTGCAGTTGCTTGTCCCTGCAGTCTGGCTTTTGAATATAATCAGTCTTTTAGCTTTTTGTTTCTGAAGGTCTATATAGAGAGTCCTTCAGCTCATTATGCTACTATATTAACAAAGTAATTAAAATAGGTTAAGGTATAGCATATAAACATGGAATGAATTGAGCTGATTTTGATAAAAAGTAATTTGACGTTCTTTGGCAGATTATCAGAGGGTGGAAAACAATTCTTCATGAACATACATTGCCTAGGTGGTTGTGCTGAGAAAAATTTTGAAAGAAGTGTACCTGTAAAAATTTGGGCACTTAGAACAAATAAATAAGTACAAAATTCAATATAGTTTGAAGAATTGGAGATTTTATAACTTTATCCTTGAAAAACCTCTAGCTGTGAAATAAAACCAAAGGAAGCATTTCATAACAAGTTAAACATTTGTTGTACTTGTGAAGTTGTTCTGCTTGATGGTTTAAAAAACCAAATTGTAATTATGATTAGACTTCTACAATATTTAATTTGCTTTGGTTTTTGAAGTAATAAGTACTTATTATTCTATGTTCTGATATTTAGACAGTTTTAACTCATTTTTTCTACATTGGAAAATGTTACAAATTACATGAAGAAAATGGTAATGTCTTTTCTTGCTTGTTTTGTGTGCACTTAGAAGTGATAAGGTTCTAATTAATGTATTTCTTGGAACAGATGTACCAAGTCTAATATTAGATGATAGTGAAGATGAGAATGCTTCATCAATTTTTGAGACGAGCTGTCACTCAGGATCACCAAAGAAACAGTCATCAGCTGCTATACATAAACCCTACCTTCATTTTACAATGTGAGTATTTTTCTAAATATATATAACAAGACAGATGAAACCATGAAATTCTTATATCAGGAGTGGTAACAAAGATGATCTTTTGCTTTGTGATGGCAATGGTGTTCTGTAATAGAAACATGTAAGTGTATGGGCAGGAGTATTTTAGGTATTTGAATGGTTTTAGGAGAGGCCATATATGAGACACAGTAATCAGAAATATTTTGCAACAGACAGGTATAGCTTAGAAGTAAGGATATTAACAGCAGTTCTTAATTGTAGCAAGCCATTTTGATTTGAAAGATTAAGAACTGGGAAGAGAGGTATGTAGGAATATTTTGGAGGGATTGCTTTTTCTTCTAAAGTGTTGTTGAGCTTCAGTGTATGCAGCTGTTTGGATGCATTACATAATTAATGCATTAAGCATTTCTATCATCTTTTCATTGTTTTCCATGGAAAATTTTGGGAAAATGGAAATTTCAAAAGTGTATGTGAAATTTGGATGAGTATTTTGTATTAAAAATAGTTTTAGACTACTTTTTGTGATGAGTTCTGCAGGGAGTTTACTAAATAAAGAAAATGAGGTTAGGAAGACTGTTTAATAGTAGTACTGTTTAGTAGAGCCATCTTGTGGAAAGCTGCTAAAATTTTTGTGCTAAAGAGTAATGCCAGAACAGCCTTTATAGGAATCTAGGCTTAAAAATAAGGATTTAAGTTCAAATAGTTTGAGGTACATAGTCAGCTATTTTAATGCCAAATGTAACCTTTTCTTGTGAGGTCGGGAGAGGGGAACCTAAACCCAAAATGACGATACATATTTGTGTAGATGTGTGTCTAAATAAAATAACCTGAAAGAATATGTTTATCTTTGTAAAGTATGTAAGCCTGCCTTTATCTTTCTGAGGATCTTTGATTGCTATCTCTGTGTGTAACCCCTCCACCACCAGAACTGAAAAACCAAAGGTCAACAATGTTCATAGGTGTTACAAAATACTTAACCCAAAATAAACCCAGCCAGTCTTGTTTCACTGCCCGAGCTGATTGATGTGCAGGTAAAAATGCCTTAATGAGAGAAAATGCAAACTAATAAAAAAAACTTTCTTGTTTCATAATCAATTCTCTATAAATGGACTTTTAATGCAAAAACCTAATACTTCTCTCTTCATGTATCACTGGGCCCAACAACAGGGCAAAACCCCCAAAACAAACAAACAAAAACCTCCTAAAATCCTTCTATGAACTTCTTAGGATTTCTTCTCAACAGCAAAACTAAAAAATAAGTTTCTTTGCAGTTCTTCCTTTAAAATCTTCTGTTTGGAACTCTACTGAATAGAATTACATGAATATGCTAGAATAGAAGATGAACAGTGATTTTATTCAATCCTACTTCAGGTGCTATTTCGTAAATAAACAAAGTATTGGAATTTTAGGTAGTTCTTGGAAATCTTGGGTAGTGCTTATGGGATGGATTGATCTGGGATTCTCAGGGTACTGAAGAGATAGTTCAGTAGTTAGGACTGAACTAGACATTATTAAATAGATATCCTGCACTGGAATTGGTTTTAAATTAACTGGTTATAATCAAAATTTTCATGAATTTAATATGTGCATAGCTTTGCACAGATGAGTTTGAATTAAATTGTTGTGAAATCAAAGAATAGACAAAGCTTGAGTTATTGAGACTTGGAGTAGTGTTGAGGTATAGTAGAGTTAGTTGAATCTTTTTAGGTAATAGTAGGAAACGATCACCTATTACTGAAAGTCTTCTGAATTCTAAAATATATTATTATATATATATCTCCATCCATTGATAACATTGGCATGTTAATTGTATTTTGTAACTGTTACTCTGTTGCAGGTCAGCTTATCACCAGCCAACCTCTTACAGACCAAGATTACTGCTATCTGGAGAGAGAGGTTCGGGTCAGACTTCGCACCTTGGTCCAGCGCTATTGCACAGTCTTGAAAAATTCTCTGTACACAGGCTAGATCTGCCAGCACTTTATTCAGTCAGTGCCAAAACGCCTGAAGAATCATGTGCACAGGTGACATTTCAGATTCTCTTGTAATGAGCACATTGTATAATTCTGGAACAGATTAGTTGCATCAATATAAAAGCAGCTAACTGGAATGTAACTTAAAAGCCAGGTTTTCATAGGCTCCTTCTATTTTCATGCTTAAAAGAAAGGGGTCTCTAGAGGGTGATTGAGGTCTCTGCTGACTAGTGAGAGTAATTACATTTTTAACTTGCCCCCTCAGTCACATACCTAATGTCAAGTAAGCTTAATCTGGGTATTCGGTTCCTGATTTTCATTTTATTAGCTTGTGTATGAACTGGTGTGCTGTAGTTCTAGGTTCATTTACTTAGTTTTAAATGGTTTTGGTTTCAAAGCAGTTTGTGGTGGATTTTTCTTGGATTGCAAACCAGTTTAATTTTCATCTTGAATATTCAGTCTTAGCAAGTTTTTAAAACATATATGGTAAGTAGTTGTTTTGTAGCCTTCCTAGCACATAGGTGTAAAATAATTGAATGATAACGTCTAAGAGGCACAAACACTTCTTTAGAAAGCCTTTATCATTATATAATTTTATTTTACTGGAACATCTGTATATAAAATACCAAAACCAGGAGTGATTTCCTAGTCCACAATAATTTTATTACTCACAAGTGATAATAACAATTAGTTTCTCTGTTTAAATACCACTGTTTCTTTTAATTAGATCTTTCGTGAAGCTCGAAGAACAGTACCAAGTATTGTTTACATGCCTCATATTGGTGATTGGTGGGAAGCTGTCAGTGAAACTGTGAGAGCTACTTTTCTAACTTTGCTGCAAGATATACCATCTTTCTCCCCTATATTTCTACTGTCTACCTCTGAGTCCATGTATAGTGAATTGCCTGAAGAGGTAAGTTTATTGTGGAAGGAGGCATTGTTAGGGAGGTACGTGCTCTTCAGAATGTTTTGATCATGTAAAACCATTGTTTTGCGGTGATTTTTATAAGTTAATTTAAAATACGTGAAACTGAAAATGTAATTTAATTAAATGTTTCTAATTTTCTTTAATGAGGCATGTACATACATATTACCAATTTTCATAATTTCCATGCTACTTTGCTGAGAAGACAAAATTGTTAGTTTTGTCAATTGTTCATTTTTGACAAATTACTCCAGTATAATTAAAGGCAGGTTTAGTCTAAAGGCCTAACCTTTAGCTTTACATCTTCTGAGGCTCAGGATGGGGGAGGGAAATTCCTGTTTTTTTCCTCAACATTTTCTTTGTTCTTTTTTCCTTTCCCTTCTGCCCTTTCTCTTCTTCTCGCTACAGAGGTGGCCATTGTTAGGATCATGGGTTAGTGAAAGTTTAGCTACTACAGAAAATTCAGTGAGAATTACAAGTATTTGTTTTCCCAAGGTTGTGCATGCAGCTTTGGGTAGAGTTTACTGTCTTCTCTTCTGTGGCTAATTTTGGAAGTTTGTGACTAGTGTTTTAGTATGGTCGTAAATAATGTATTTTTGAGTGGGGGCTCAATTTTCATATGGCTTTTTTTTTTTTAGGTGAAATGTATTTTCAGAATCCAGTATGAAGAGGTTTTTTATATTCAAAGACCAAGTGAAGAAGACAGATTGCGATTTTTCAAAGGGTTAATTCTTGATGAGGCAGCAATGCCCCCACCAAGAAGGAAACAGGCTGGTAAACTAAGTTACAGTAAAACCAGTAATAATGTGATCTGAATTTTTTATTGTTTTTGATATTTTTCTTTTTCAAAAGGTGTGGGTAAATGACACTTAGTGTAATTAACATTTCACTGTTAATCAGTGCCCAGAATAAATTTTGTGCTTTACAATTATCAGTTTTGGAAGGTGGAGAGCTGTGGGGTTAAGGATGCAGTGATAGGTTGATGAGGCAGATTAAATATATAATGAAATTTGGAGTGGCATAATCCCAAGAGCCACTGTGTTGTTAGTATTTCCATTGTCTGACTTCTTGTTTTTTTCCCTAGCTCTTCGTGCTCTGGAAGTTCTTCCTCTTGCACTGCCATGTCCTGCCCGTGAGCTGTCAGAAGCAGAAAAACAGCGAATGGAGGACCAGGAAGAGAACACATTGAGAGAGCTGCGGTTGTTTCTCAGGGATGTTACCAAGAGGCTGGCCACAGACAAACGCTTTAACATCTTCAGCAAACCGGTGGATATTGAAGAGGTCTTGTTTCAGTAATGTGCAAACAATGAAGTTGAAACTATTAGGAAAAGAATATAAATTTAAAAAAGGAAATTGATATCTTAATAAGAAAAATAGATGTTTGATCCATGATCTTTCTAATCTAAAATGCTGATTTTTAGCTGGTGAGGTAGTCACAGCTTCATCATCTGTGATGCAAGGAGTTGGAGCACATTCTTTGACTATACCAGTGGCCTAGTAAAAAACCTTGTGCATTCCTGTCTTTTATAACTGAAATCAGCATTTCAAAATGCCATCACTCCTATCCCTGCAAGTGCTCCTGAAATATTTGAAACCATAGATATAATTCTGTAATAAAGGCTTTTACAACATTGTAATCATAGGCATGATAATATTGGGAAAGTGATCTGTGTTCTGTAATGAATTCAGCATTAATAGCATTGTTGAATGATTTCAGCAGTAATGCTTATGGATGCCATTAATCACAGATGGTAGCACATTATAAGGCATTAACTGGTCGATTATGGAGTATGCACACCTAACTGATGAGACAGTTTGATCTGCAAATCTATTTTCAGGTGCTGCTATATGAATAGGATTGTGTTTGGTCTGACTTTGAGATCAGATGCTGGCCCACTGCAAGCTTTGCAAGCTTGCTAAATAAAAAGAAAAAACGCTTAATTGCTTCTGAAGAGAACCATCTCTTTTGGAAGACATTAAGAGATGAATATGGGACATTAAAAGTACAGCATTGTAAAAAGCAGATTTGCAGTGTAAATTCCATACAGGATGGAACAGGTGTCTTTTATGGGCCCATGCAGTCTTCTCTTAATTTGAGCTTTCCATGGTGTTCAGTAGCTGACTGTTTCTGAAAGACACAAGAAATCTTTAACATGGCAACTTTACAGTGTGAGCATGGTCTGAGCAGTAACTTTTATGTTTTATTATGGAACTGCTTGGGAGCTCCATTATTGGTGGAAACACCACATATACGTAGTAAAGACAGTTTCTTTCCCCAAAGAACTTGTGGTCTAAACTTGAATAAGGTCACATAAAGAATGAACAAATTACCATCCTTGTTTTGTAGATGGAGAGAATTGAAATGTGAATTTGTTACTTAAACACTTGCCAAAAACCCTGCTAATATATCACAGCACTAGAAATGAAATGTAATCCTTTTTGTCCCACCCGATGCATTTAAGCACGGACCTATCCTTTCCTTTTCTACAACTGCCTGTCTGATTGACTTCCTTAGAAAATGTGTTAAGTTTGTTCCACTCCTACTTGGCTTTGCAGAGAATGCTGCTACGTGATAAGTCAACGATTTTCCTAATTGAGCAGCAATGTTTACAGTTTCTAGTTAAGATTCTTTCTGATGATGTGCTGACAAGAAAAGGAATCCTGTGGCTTGGCTTTCCAATCACTGAACCAATTATCATCATGGTTCCATAGAGGGAGACAAAAAGAGAATTTTTGCAATTTTAATTTTTCATCATAAATTTCAATGTATATATTTAAGGAATTGGGTGAGAGACTGCTGTCCACTGAAGTAATGCATTAATGTTGGTTTATGTTGTAATGTATTTTTGTATGAATGTCTACACATACTTTATAAAAAAAATTATTATGAAGCCATTATGGCTGATCTGAATTATGTATTTAACTCTTCAGTGTTTTGTCAGCCACCATCATACATGCGTGATCTCAAAAGAAAAAAATGCAATACTCTTTCTGAGGCTGTTGGTATTTTTAATTGATTGGAATCTTAATCGCATTGAAACATTCAAGTATAGGGTTTTTTTCCTTGAAGTAAATAACAAAATCATAGATTCTTTGGTGAACTTTGTTACATTGGCTGTGCTGATGCATTTCACTATCAAGCTTGAGACCGTTATGATATCATTAATTATGTTAAATACTTTTTAGTGTACCTTAGTAGTTGCTAAATCTCCAGTTAGAAGCTAAGCTCATATTAAGCTGTGAACTATGACACAAGGCTTTCTCTTTAGACTGCCCTTCTGTACAGTCAGGCTAATGTCTTCATTTGATAAATCCAGACTTTTTTTTTTGAATGAGTGATTGAAGGAACTACTCAAGAGAAGGTATATAAGAGCTGGTAATTTGACTGTTCAGTTTAATGAGAACTTTACCTACAAGGTGAACAAAATATAGCTTCCCTAGTTTTTCTCAGGGTTTTGAGTTAGGCTGATTGTTTTTACCTTTCTAACCCAAGACAGTGTTATAGCAGTATATATAAAAAAATAATAGTTCAGTCTAAATAAAATTTAAAATAAATTTATGTTAAAATGCTTTGCCCCAAAATTCCATTAAATTAATTTTGGAAGATAAATTGGTGAGCTACTGAAGAAAAAGTAGCTTTGTAAGTCCTGTGTTTTATTTAGTCTGATAAAACTTTTGTTTTCAACATAAATTTGTATAGAAATCAGAGTATTTAGTTAATGTATTAGAGCTAAGCATGTGAAATAAATAACAGTATAAAGATGTGAAATTGGCAGTGTTCTAATGGAATGCATGTATTCCCGTGTCATTTCTGTATGCTGTTTGTAGGTTTCAGATTACCTTGAAGTTATCAAAGAGCCAATGGACCTATCAACAGTAATAACCAAAATTGATAAACACAACTACTTAACAGCCAAGGATTTCCTAACAGATATTGACCTGATCTGCAGCAATGCATTGGAGTATAATCCAGACAAAGATCCTGGAGGTAAGGAGCTATTTCATTTTGGCTTACCTAAACTGGAAAGCCTGGTATTTAATCATGTATTTTGTTACTGTTCAGGCATTTAAATAAACTGCATGCTATCTGATAATTAGGATAAGCAAGTCCTAAGAGTCTGTGCTTGTAGTATTCTGAGGCATGTGGTGCACTGGGGGACATTATAAGAGCTTGAGAACTACAGCATTCAGAGTTGTGTTCTAATAAATTAGGTATTGTAGTTCCTTTTCAAATTTGGTATCTCCTTTTGAGTCGATAGACTTTGTATATGCAACAAAACCCCAATGTAATTTGGAGAGCTCTGTAGAGAATCCTGCATGGAATCTGGCAGTGGCCTACTTTATTTCCACATTGGCTTACAACATTAAATTCACAGACAGAAATTAAGAACTATGAATTTGGGGACGGAAATAAACCAGAAAAAATCATCAGGCAAGGAAGTTAGTTGCAGCTGATTAGGAGAGATAAGAAGGTATTGTCTTGACAAAGTGTGATGGGATGCTTTCAATTAAAATGGAATTTGTAGATTGAAATGCATGCAAAAGCTGTACATGTTCAAACCTAAGAACATCTTGTGTACTTGCTAGCACTGCCTTAGAGTGAGTGTACATTGCCAAAAGAAAGCCTTTCACTTGGCAACCACAACAAAGCACCCTTTTAATGTAATTGTATTTAATGTATGTGATACTGGGAAATCTGGGTCCATCTACGTATATAGTCCAATGTGTTAAAAAGTCTTTTATTAAATCTTGTGAAATCATTTTACCAGGTTAAAGCCTGACTTTCTGTATTTTTCTTGTTTCTCAAATTTTTGATTTTCTGAGGCATTTGCAAATGTTTCATGTGTGGACTAGGTACAGTATAGTCTGGTCAAGTAGTTATGCTCATTTTTCACATTTGCCTTTTGAAACCAGTGCTAGTTCATATCTTTAGGAAATAAACTTTTATTTCTTCAACTTATGATGCATTTTGTTATACAAGTAAAAAAAATACATTGATAAAATACAGCAAAAGGTTTTTCATCTTTTTGATAATGCACTTTTGAGGACTTCTAATGTGTAATTGATGTAAACTAATCAAAGCCAATGGAAACTTGGGATTCTGAGTGTTTCTGAAGAGCATCTGTTTAGAAGATGAGGACTATGAGACATACTTCCTGCATGTGACTGATGTATGTTTGTGACTCTAGTGATGGGCTTTGGGAAAAATTGGCATTAATAGACACCCTTTGTTCTCATTTTTAGGCCATGGACCTGTGGGCTGGGTTGTTTAATTCTAGGAAATGTAGCCTGAAGAGGTCTTTTTAAGTTTTAGAGCAGGTGTTATGGGACTACAGACTTCTAAGGTCAAATCTGCTCGGGGTCATAAATGGCACGAGTCTCAGGTTCAGTGTTGCAGAAACATAAAATAGCAAAGACACCTTGGGGAACATTTAGTGACAGAAGTTTTCATTGAGCTTGTCTGAAAAGAAAGAGTCTTAAGAAAAGTATTTAGGCAGCCAAAATAGGGATATTTTTTTGGTTTTCCTCGCCATCAGGACTGAGCTGGGAGAAAGGGATCTGGCTATTTCTAGGCTAAGTTTTGGATTGGAGTTTCTCATCATTGAGTAGGTAATGAAAGATAGTTCTGTCCTCTGTGTTGTCAATGATGTACTGCTGTTCTGGCACGCAAGATTTCTTGAGGTTTTGTATGATTACAATGCTGAAGCAGCACATCATGTCTATGTATGTAAGCATTACATGCATTCAGATGCATTAACTGATTATTAACCTATAAATGCTCACATTCTCTAAAGCTGGGTTTATGTACTTGCCTCTGCTTCATCCTTGAATTTGCAGTAGAATCATACTGTACCTGCTTCTGTCGTGTTGTTCAGTTGGAAAGGCAATAGGAGTACCAGACTAGCTGGTTCTATATGCAGTACAGATATTCAAAACTAGCTTTTTTTGGGGGAGGGAGGGGTGAGTGGGTGTATTTTTTTTTTCCCCTGGTACTTTGCTATAAAATTTCAGCTAGGTTATATAGTAAGATTTGCATTGGGTTTTTTACTTTTTTCTTTCCCTCCATTGTTTGACCAGGAAATGTTCTTAAAGGTGTGGAAACATAACCATTGTGTGTTAGACACAGTAGTATTTGCCTCTTTGAAGCACTGTCTGTGGGAAAGCCTTGCCCATCACAAGATATGAGGAAAATAATAGTTCAATGAAACACTCTTGATTTGACTTTTCTTTGGTTGTTTTTTCTTCTATTTTTTTCCCCTCTTTCTTTTGCAAGCGTATCTTAAGCTTTATTATCTGACCAACGTTTTAAGGTCTAATACCACAAAATTACATCTGCAAAGAATGCAGTTTATTTTTTGTGATCATAAAACATAATGCTTCACAAATATATGTGGGTAAATATTTCTAGTTTACAGTTGATTTAAGTGGCACTAGATTTCTCCAGGAAACATGTGGGGCTCATTTGAGCTGGATACTGGATATTCTTTTTCAGTCAGCAGTTTTTCCAGCTGTAAAATTGCAGTTTCTAGAATTATAAACATTATTTCATAAATGTTCACTGATACTCAAATTGTTGTCTTTAGTGATTATTAAAATAAATCTGCTAATTGTATAACATGTTGTAGACATTAATGTTGATGTTTGCTGTTGAAGTACCTCTGTCAGCTGGAAAAAGTAATTCAGTATGGATGAATTGACAAATTAATTATGTTTGTACTAAAAGCAAACAATGAGTATTGTAGGTTTCATTGAAAAGCAACATTCTAGATGTCAATTTTCTCCACATACAAGCTTATTTATTAAGTTACAATTACTTTTCAAATTTCAACAGCATTGGAATAATTTCTTTTGTGTGCTTCAAAGGTATGGGAACTGGCCTCTAAAAATATGTTTTTTCATGAGTCACATTTAGGCTTCCAGGGTGGCCAATATTTTTTTGGTCCTATTCCCCAAATAGAAATGAAAATGTAGCAAACTCGAGGCTTGTTTCTTGCCAGTTTTTCTCAATGGATTAAAATGAGAAATAGCTATTCAATATAAGCAATAAAGTAATCTGTTCTAGCACAATTTTTAATTTTCTAGCAGTTATTAAATAAAAATTAAGCAACAATTTAAGGTTTAAAAAAAACAGGGAGGAATATAAGCAAGTCAGGTCTACCTTATAGATTCAGGAGATGTCCAGTATGATTTTGCAGGCAGTATAATTGTATGAATGTTCCTAGACCCCAGTGGGTAAATTAATTCCTGGATAAGTCTCTTGTTACTTTTGGGACTCTCTGCGCTGTACTCCATTATACTGTGTAGATCTGCCTGTAAGAACTGGTACACTTGCTGATTCTAGCAAGTTTCTAAGGATTGCAAGTTGATTTAGGTGTGTTCATCCCTCACTGTTTGCATTTGTTTGTAAGTGCTGCTATTGATTAAAGTAATAATTTGTACTTCCGAAAAATACTGTATCTCTTAAATAGCTGGGTTGTGATTTTTGAGCATGCTGTGTTATTGATCCATCTACATTTTCATACATTTCTAATATTTCCCAGTTATTTCTGTCTATATCAGTGTTGTAATATGCAATACAGAATGACATAAAATGGTAAAGAATTTACATAATTGTGATAAAATTAACAAGTGTGCTGTTATGTTTTCTAGATAAAATCATTAGACACAGAGCTTGTACTTTGAAGGACACTGCTCATGCTATCATTGCTGCTGAACTGGATCCAGAATTTAATAAGATGTGTGAAGAAATCAAGGAAGCGAGAAGAAAAAGAGGTATGTTTAACTTCATTTACCATAACACAGCATATATGGGATAGAAAACAGAATTTAAAAATGTCCATATAGAAATTTAAATTTAAGATGAAATATAGAATATGTGTCAGACTTGGGCAGTGCATGTTAAAGGACGACTGAGTGTGAAACTTGTCTACTTTTTCCAGCTATGTGAGCTGGTCCAATAAGTCACCATCTTCTTCACAAAAGAAGGATGCATTGTCTGTTGGTACAAAAAGTATTGTAGAACATGGTGGACAGATAAATGTTGGGATTGTTGTACTAGCTGAAGATGTGGTGAAACCAGAGCTGCATTCTAAAAATGCCATGTAATGCAGTGCAATAACAATTATGATTAGAGAGAATGGCATTTAAAAGAGTGGATTTTCAGTTCACCCTGGCATGTGCACAAGTATACTTTTGGTGATCTGTTGATTAAGAAACAACTATTACATCCACATTGAGGGGAGGATCAGGTTGACATTCGAACAGTCCATAATCAGGCAGTATAGCCCCCTACATTGGAGGACATCACTGACTTAGATTTGTTGAAATTAGTGCAGTTATTTTCAGCATGTAGTCCATAGACCTCCAAGTCTGTGGGCAGCTTCTAAAGTGACCAGAAAAGGTCATCAGAAGCCCAGGCATATTCCCAGTATGGGAACAGGGCTCTGTTTGCATGAAAGAATCTCCATGGAAAACTTTTCAAGTTCTGAAAATTGAAAAAGGTTGAAAATCACTAAACTATAACATTAGAACAAACTTTCACGCTGATTTAGGGATTATTGATGTCAGTAATTCCATCTTTGCCTTGGCAAGCTGTTTCCTGCTTTGTCTCATGCTTTGGTAAAAAACTGCATTATTTGATTTCTAGGTTGAATTTGGCTGGTCTTAACTTACAGCTGCTGGTTCATGGAATACTTCTACCAGTAGATTGAAGACCCTATATTAATAAATTTCTTTGAACTCTGCAAGTATCTGTAGGATTTCTCTTCTTCAGGTTTAAACTGATACAGTCTCTTTTAAATTTTCCCATTCAGTCATGCTTTTTTTTTTTTTTAATTCTGTACAGGCTTCCAATGTGTGTCTTGAATTGTGGCTAAGAGAAGAAATTGTAATTTGCTGTGGTTGTAAAATAGAACGAATATAATGCCTTCATTTCTCTTCTGTACTTTTGTATTAGAAGTATAAGAATATTCACAATTCTGGCCTTAGTGTCATGCTGTGAGCTATGCTCAGTTAATTATCCATTATGACTCCCCCATGATTGTTAAAGGTTATTGCTTCCGAGGTTAAAGTAACTGTTTGTAAGAGCTCTTTGTTACAGAGAGTGACTATATAGCTTGTAAGTCCCTCCTTGCAAGTCTTCCAAGAGCTAACTGGAATGCTGCCCTTCTTTTTGTGGCAGTGACCAAGTAATATATATATCTGGGGGCAAAACCTGCAGACCCTGTTGAAAAGGGTGGATTTTCAGAAGTCATAATTAAGGCTCATGGTATCATGCAATGAACTTGTTAAATCAGAAAAAGAAGATACTGTTGTCAGATGATGGTTAGTGGGCCTTCAGATATAGATAGGTGACTAGCAGTACAGTTGTTGAGTGACAACAGCTCACACACAACAATGGGCAGGTTTTCAAAGTGCATTCTGTGCATTGGCATGGAAACTGTTACAGTGTGGCAGATACCTGCAAGTCACATTTCAAAGACACTCATGCTTTTGGACCACACTGTGGTGGTTTCAAGAGCAAATGAGCTTTGCAGTTGGTCTGTCTGCAGAGTGTGGAAGGCTAAGATCACTTACTGGATTAGCAAGGACAGCATATTTGGAATGCATGGAAGAAGCTGTATTAGATTAACTGGTTATGAACGAAAAAAAAGATATCAAGCTCTTGAGGTCTGAGGAAACATCATGCTGTAAGGCAAGCACAAGAGATTGTCCTGTGCCTGGATCAGGAGTTGTGTCCAAGGCTGTGGTGTAGAACATCAGGAAGATGGCACTTCAGGCATGTAGTCTTGGTACTGGTCATTGTAATGGATGGAAGGGATTTGAAGGCTCATCAGCCTTGCCTTTACTCCCATTTTGCTCTACAGAATATACTCAGCAAGACAGCAGATCAGCAAAATCACAGTGCATCTGCTGGTTTAGACTTTGACATGTACCCTGTGTTGGAACATTTTGGGCAAGGGACGGCAAAAGCATATACTTGCACTTTCTTCTTTTGATTGGATGTCCACAAGGTTAAGTGATTTCTAGTTTCTTCTCTGGACTGATTACCAGATGGTCAGGTTTGGAAACGATTCCCAGATCCTCCTTCTTTCCCTCTGCTTCATAAGGGTGTGTTTTGAAGTAATGGAAGGTTTCAGTTAGGAAGTACTTGAGGAAAACTGTGTAAGCAGTGCAAACTATGCCTTTTGCTCTCCAAAAGCTTTGTGCAACCGGTCACTTAAATGCAAAGGTGGTTGCTTATACCATGCTGTTTGCTTGAGTAGAGCTACCCAATGAAATCATGCTGAATCAGGCAGCCAGCCTTGTTGCCTGATAAAATGGTGGGGAATTGAACCCTCAAGTACTTCTTTTTAATATCAATAATAGATGTCCAAGCAAGGCCTTAAATGAATGTTGAGACTGAAGTCACAGTGAGTGTGCTTCACTGTATGATGTGGGCTTTTCTTTTCAGCTCAGAGTACCCTAAACTTCTCTTTTCATGTTCCTTTAAAAGTACCAGACTGGCATGTGTCTGATGAGGAAAAAGAAAACACACCTCTACATTTATTTCTGGACTCATCTTGATGAAGGATCCTACCTTCAAGCCTTGCCAGAGTTAAAATTCTTAGCTTGCCAACAGGACTATTGTGAAAGAAGGGCAGTAATGCATGCAGTGGACTGTGGGGGGAAAAAAGTCCAGGTATATCATGAGACTCTACTAGTGGTTCTTGGACTGAATATAAAACTTGTATTAATACACCCATGTCAGAAGAGGTCAAGGTAGTGTTGCAGTCACAGATTGAGTCAGAGTGGGTGGCTATGGCCATCAGAAAGGAAATTTGTCTTCTGACAAAAAGACATGCCCTGTACTTGGTTAGATCTTGGCCAACATTTTCTTGACTACATTTGGAAAGACTTCAACATTCAACATGGGATTTGGATGGAATTGAGCAAGCTGATCTGCATGAGGCTTCTAATAGATTCTCTGGAAATGTTATTAAGTGTTTCTGTCTGGAATCACAGAGGAGTTTGGAAGGCAGGTGACACATACTGTAGTCTTTTTAATCTTTACCCAGTTAAAAAGCCATTGATTTTCTGAATTGTGCCATGTATTAGCTCTTAATTTACTTCCAGGATACTGAAGATGAGGGTTAAGGCTAAAAAGCTCCATATCCATTTTCTTCACAATTCTCTTGGCAAGTTATTCAGCAATTTACATAGTTTTTAAATGGAAGGTATTTTCTACATCACTTTTCCCACAACTTTTCTGTTTTTTTTTGACAGATCTGCCATTTTTATTTAGTACTGAGCCTGGTGACCAATCTCAGAAGTACTGCAGTGTAACAGAATAATAAACTGTATAATAAAATCGGTATCTAGAAGTTAAACTAGAATTTCTTGCTCTTGTAGTACTGAAATGAGGTGCTGTTGTTGAAAGACTGTAAATCTAAGGATAACAAGTTCTAAGTTGATAAATGAAAAAAATATTTACTAGATTATTGGAATTTGCAGCTTCTTGTTGAAAACAGCAGATAACAAGGTAGAAATGGTGGATGTTTTGAATAATGAAATATGCTTGATATGCAGTTGAAAATACTTGCAATGGTACCTAGAACTGTAGGTATTAACTGTTAAGTGAGAGTTCCTTTGTGAATCTTTTAATTTCTGCATTCATCAGTTTTAGAGCTTCTTGTCAGCTCATGATCACTTGGTTCTGGTTACTATTGGAGACATGGTGTGACATTTTGAAGACTGTTGTAGTGGATGGATAGGAAATTCTAGTCCACAAATATAAAACTTCAGAGATTCGTTTGTCTTTAAAATGTGCTTAACCAATATGAGAGTTTGCAATTTTGGAATTTAATTAAAAATTGTTTGAAATAGTAGAAGCTATGAGATGAACTTACATTACAGAAAGCAAACCAGACTTTTTGTTAGAAGCACAATTGCGTTTTTCTTAATCTAAGAGCTCATATTGACTCTGAAATGGATCCATTTTACATAACATAGATCATGGTGACAATACAAGGTTTTTATTCAGATACTCTTTTTGATATGGCATAGAATGCTATTATGGATTGCCACTTATTTTAAATCATCTGCTTAAAATTAGGAAAAATTGAAACTGTCAATAAGAATTTGCTTTATAGAGGAAATACGGATAGAGGAGTGCAATCTTTGGGGACCAAAATGTGAGAGACACTCATATTTTTCTAAGCTGTCAGAGCTGACAGTTGTAAGGCCATGCAACCAGTAAGTTATTTTGTCAGTAGAAAACAAATATTCTTGATTCTAATCTTTTTTTGAATGTCCAGCTAAATATTAATTGATGTGTTCTTATTGCAGCCATGGTATTCCAAATTTCTTTTTAAATTTAATAATGTTATGCAGCTTGGTTTATTTAAATAGGTATGGTTATCTTCTGTATGCAGGCTTATCAGTAACAGCAGAACAAATAAATCCTCATGGTTCTACTGTACGGAAAACAGAAGCTAGAGTTGAAGAGGCTTTCCGGAACAAACAAAAACCCACAATGACGGTGTGGCCCAACTCTGCAAATAAATGTGCATGTGAGTACCTTGGGTGATAATTATGCAAAATTAGGGGTACTAGAGAATGGCAAACATTTCAAATGTCTTTGTACTACTGTTTACTGATTATTTCCAGAAGTAATTTTAGGCTTGAAACATGTGGAACTTCAGGAAATACTCTTTTTCTGACTACATGAAATCTCTACCCAAAAAGTTGTAAAGAAACAGGATTTCTGGTTTTGTGATATAGAATAACTTTTCCTAGTGTAATATGAGTATTACATTTTTCTTCGTAAAAGACTGTTTTCAGTACAAGACAACTCTGATCCAATGAGAAGAAACTTTTATCTGTTTGATGAGTGTTAACATTCGTTTACTCTGTGTGTGTATTCAGATGTATATACCTACATGCTGCTTCATACTCTTATATGCACTACAGTTACTCACTTCCTATCTTCAATACATACAGTATCATGCTAAAAGTTAGAAAAGAGATTACAAATTTAACTGCATTTTCCTTTATGACACCTAGTTTTCAATAGTCAGTACCCATTACTGGAGGATGTTAAGGTACTCTCCTTGAAGCCTACTGGATTAGTCCAGTTACGTGATCAAAATCTTTATAATTGAGAGGAGTGACTGTGGTGTCTGTAATCAGAGGCACTGCTAATTATTTTCAAGAGGTAAGTTGATTAGAACAGGTAAATAAAGATATTTTTGTTATAAACAAAATAAAGACTACAAGAGAAAGTGAGTATGAGGGATATACTGATAGTTTTGCCTGGCTTTCCTGCTCAAGATGTGTAATCTGTTATTAATATTTTATTAATAACATCAGTTATTGCTTAATAGGGAAACTGATAGATTGAAGCTGACAAATTTTCATTGGTCTTTGTGCTCTCCTTCACGGTGCTTTTCCTTGATGAGAAAGAGTTTTCTATGCATCATGGTAACTGCCCATAGATTAACTTTGTTTATATATGAATGATAGTGTTGATGTTGAATAGTTTAATTAATTACAGGTGTATGGTTTTATTTCCTGAAGCTGTAATTTCTTCTGTTAAAGGAATTAAAGTCAATCGTACAGAGTTGTGGTTTGAATAAATTGTGATATAATAAATTGATGATGTGGATCCAACTGTTCTTTATTCATTTGGCAGCTCATGCAAAAAGAGAGAGAGGAAGGAAGGGATTCTCAATTTTTTTTTAGTTTCCTGTGAAATCCAAGATGGAGATTCTCACTCTGTCTGATCTACAGAGTACTTTCCTGGCTCTGTGTGCCGTGCAGCATATGGTAGGGTTTATAGATCTCCAGGCCAGCCGTTTCTTGGGAAGAGAGATAGCAGCTATTACTGGTGGCTTGTGTAAAAAGCAGCTCTGGTACCTCTGCTCTCTTCTCCACCTAATGTGGATGCAGTGGCAGTTGTTTGAAGACGAGAATCGTCAACTGAAGGAAACTGCCAGTAAACAAGAAAGAAGTTAGTATTAAGGCACTGTTCCTGCTAGTGTTTTGGTGATTTAGGTTGGGAGTCTGGGCAAGATAACTAGTCCAGGAGGGATGTGATGCATCTGGTAATCAAGAGAGAGAACTAGGAATTGACGAGCAATCAGAAATCTGCAGAAGGGATTCAAGTAGTACATGGGCACGCTTAAAGATTGATGTGGTATGTTCAGTAGAGGCTACAAACTAGGAAGAGAAGCAGTCTTAAAAGAGTGTTTGTAGGAATGAGCTACAGTAAGGTGAGAGCACAACTGAGCAGATTGTAGGGAGCTTGAATAGCAGCCAATTATGTGGTGGATTGCAGTTGTTTAAATGGAAGAAGCAAGTTTAGAGAAGGGATTTCTGAACAGATGTAATTTTAGAGGTAGAGTGGAAATTTTTGTATGGTCAAGAACTGAGATTTTTTTTTAGACTGAAATGTATTATACAGGCAGAGTAACAAGGACAGTGATTCATGTATTTTAATTACACAGGATAAAAACTGTAGTTTCCAATTAATAATTCTGAAAATCTTCCATTTTTTCCTGCTATTTGAACTTCAGTTCTCTAAGGAAAAAAATTACCAATCATAACATTATTTTCCCGATTGAATTAATTTTTTAGGAGCTTTGTTTACAGTATTTTAGAAAATAGCTGCAAAAAGGTCAATTCAGATGAAACACTTGAGAACCTTAAAGGATGTCAAGCATCTTCTCTAAAAACAGAGTGGAGTACAGATGGTATAGCAGCCTCACCCAATTTAAAGCCCTGTTTACTGTTTAGGGCTAGTACAGTAGAGAGCAAGAGTTAGTTTATCGAGTGTTGGTTTGTTTTCTGAGGTTATGTATTTTGTATGAAACTTTGTTTTTTTTTAGTTACCTATTATTTTGTGATTTTTTTTTCTAATGTATTTTAGGTTTTTTTTTTTAATTTGCTTAGACCACGTGGGCTGTCAGAATTGTGGCACAAAATAGTTGCCTTATTTGAAGGCACTGTGATAGACATTCCTGAGTTAGATTTAATCTGCAACTTCCATTTCCCTTGTTGAAGGTATACCTGTGATGGATTGTGTATCACAGTATAGATGAGTTTTAAAAGTATTGCATTACTAGAAGTTGCTGAAAATACATTTGGGAGAGTTCTGCCACAGATAATTTAAAGTATTTCCATATTGACTGTGTATTTTGAGAAAAGTGCAAGTGTTCTGGTGGGAACTTAGAATGGGACATAGGTCAAAAGCCTGGTATAAGTAGTTGTATGATCATAGAATCACAAAATTGCTGTGGTTGGAAGGAACCTCTGGAGATCATCTAGTCTGACTCCCCTGCTCAGAGATGGTTGCGCAAGGCTGTGTCCAATTGTGTTTTGAATATCTCTGAGAATGGAGGCTCTGCAACATGCCTGGGAAACCTCTTCTAGTGCTTGGCCATCCTCACAATTATTGCTTTTTCTTAATTTTGAATTGAATGTCTTGTATTTCAATCTGTGCCCATTACCTCTTGTCACTGGGCACTGATGAGAAGGGTCTCATTTCACCTTTGTACGTATGTGTGTGGAAAAGGAAACTACTAGTAATGTACAGTTAGGTGTGTCTGGTAACTTAATCATTGCTAAGTGGTTTACATACATGTTAGTGCATAAAACATTATCATCGCTTTAATCATTGGGATCCTGTATAGTAAAACTTTGTCCTACTGCTCTATTTTGCCAGTAGATGGAGTATGTTGCATATTATTTTACTGTCTTGCAGTTGCTTCCTTTAGTGTTACATATAAATAAACTGTATGGGGAAGATATGATTTTAAATTCTTAACTTTTTTTGCAATATTTAATGATAATATATTGTAGTGATAGACTGCAGATTTTATATTTTCTTCATGTCCTTTATGCTGTATGATAAATATGATAGCTGTGAAAATGGCATTTGGAGCAAATAAAAAAATTAAAATGTGTTATGTGAAGTATTAAGAATACAAGTTTTTTATAAAAGTCATTTTATGAAATATGAAATAAACAGACTGCTAACTTTTCCTGATAATTCAAGTGATTAGTGGTCTCTCTATAGAAAGAACTGTAGAGGGATCAAGCAAGGATATAAAAAAACTGCTGCAGAAAATCTAGTTCCTAAATAAATAACACTTTGTGCACCTTTTTGAGTTGGTTTTTTTTTTTTTTCCTGCTAAGTGCCAATCTTTGCTGTTATACGAAACTGTGTTTCTGCTTTATAATGGAAAGGAGGTTTTGTTTTGGCAAGAGTATTTTTAAAAAAGATTTTTTTTTTACAGGAAAAGGTCTTTTGTTTATAATCTTTCTTAGAAACCATTTTATTCTCAGTCTTTGTCTGATTTTCATCTGTTCAGTTTTCTTTGACCTCTGCTACAGTAGTGTCAGTGATCGCTGTACTTAAGGCATTCATATGACTGCAGTAATGCCTTATCAAAGGACATGGCAGACCCAGATGCCATATAGTTTTTATTAGTTTAACTATTTTCTGCCTTTTGGACTAGTTCAGAATTTGGATTCAGAATTGGATACTGGCATATTAACAGTCATCCAGATGCTAACATTAAAATCCTAGTAGCTGCTGAGGTTTTGTCACAAATCCTACACTTGCTACTGTTTTCTTTTCTCCTGCTCTCCAGAAGAGGGATTTGACTTGGATTAATTCTCACTTGAGATAGAGGCAAGTACTGTAGCTTGACAAAGACCATTAAAAATGGTTTTCTGGATTTTGAGGACATCTTTACTCAGAGCTGAGACAACTGTCTCTTTGTTTCTTTATCATTTTGTTCTGGGTGGTGTAGGAGTTGGCATTCTGGATGAGTAGTTTGATCTCCTGTATCTGATGCTGGCTTCAACCAGATGCTTTAAAAGGAAGTTGCAAGCATTTGACAAATAATTATTTTTTTCATGCCTGATTTTGAAGGAGAAGCCAACTTTGTTGACTGAGTTGATTAACAGTTCTTTTAAAACCCATAGGCTTTGTAATTCTTCTAATTTAAAATGCCATTTAGTGAATTTGTGGGAGTTCTAATAAATCCTGACTGCCTGTTCTTTTTTGGGATCCCATCATACTTTTGGACTCAGTTGATACCTGGTGGCAAATAAATTTTCTTTCATCACTGTTAAATACCTGCCTGTTGAATTAATTGAATGTCTTCTTTCTCTGACAGAGGGCAAAGGTCCTACAATTTACCTGATCAGTGACTTTTTTTATATTCTCTTGTTATTCATCTCCTTTCTAACTCACTAATGCAAGCTTGCTCATTCTTTCTTAAGAACATTTTCCTGAAAGCATTATCCCCACCTTTCTTACAAACATGGTAAAAAGAGAGACTTTTTAGAAAAAGATTTTTTTGAGTTCTTCTAAAATCAATTTTTTTTAATCTAAATGGTTGACACCAGTGATGTAATAAAAAAAAAACAGTTTTCAGACCTTTGAGATATATCTTACCCCTTCCCTTTGAAAAGGGAACTGGGGCAATGTTTGCTTTAAATTGTTTAAAGACTTGGTATAACGTTTCTGTCTGCAAGTTGTTGATTTTCTTGTGAATATTACCCATTTCTTAACTTCAATTTTCATTGTTGGTTGGTTTTTTTTGTTTTTTAATTTTGCCTTCTTGACACAGAAACCAGCCAGCAGGCATGAACTTTCCAGATACATGATATAAATGAATGCTGTAAACTCTATTCAGTGTAATTTTAATAAGAGCGGGAGCTGCTCCTCTGCTTGTGAAGTTGAAGGAGAACCGTACATTTGTTCATGGCTGTCTTGCAGCAGGGAAGGTGTCATTCAGTAGTCCTGAAGAGCCACCTGAGTATACCAAATATGTGTATAGCTCTAACAGTTGCTGTTGTACAAAGCTGCTCAGCAGAGGGAAAATGAGCATATCTACAGAGGTGCAAAGTCTAAAAATTATATCCACAGATGATACTAGTATGATTGTCTCTTCTCTTTTGACTTCATTTGTCTCTTTAATTTTTCTGTGTGACTGTCATGTCATGTACTTTACTAATATAATTACTCTGGTTTATTGTAAATTATATGGATGAGGGCATTGAGACCATCCTTGGTAAGTTTGCAGAGGACAACAAGTTGGGCAGGCATGTTGATCTGCTGGAGGGTAGGAAGGCTCTACAGAGGGATCTGGACAGGCTGGATCAATGGGCCAAGGCCAGTTATATGAGGTTCAGCAAGGCCAAGTGCCGGGTCCTGCAGTTGGGTCATGACAACCCATGTAAAGCTGCAGGCTTGGGGAAGAGTGGCTGGAAAGCTGCCCAGCAGAAAAGGACCTGGGGGTGTTGGTGGACAGCCAGCGGAATAT
>JANZLQ010000017.1:22048018-22064092 GCA_026212715.1 Elanus axillaris | reverse complement strand
GGAGTCACCATCCCTGGAGGTATTTAAAAGACATGTAGATGTGGTGCTTAGGGACATGGTTTAGTGGTGGACTTGGCTGTGTTAGTTAACGGTTGGACTCGATGATCTTAAAAGTCTTTACCAACCTAAACGATTCTATGATTCTATATTTTTAGCTTGGTTTCCCAAGAAATTAATACCTGTGCTCTCTGTCCATCTCTGCTCCCCTAATAACTTCTGAATCATTTAGCCAAGTTCAGACAGATTTGACAGAAGTTGAGGGCTGAAAGATTACATTTCTGCAGGTTTTGTGAAAATTGGTAGCTGGATAATCTATGCACCTACTGAAGTAAAAGGCTATAGATAGAAAATTGTGGTTACCTGTTCTGCCTGGCCTTGTTAGCTGATCAGTTAAAACATTGTATTTGCCAGACATGGCATGCATACCTCAGATGTAGCGTATCCTGTGTCCTGTTCGGGTGGGGAGGAACAGAATATACTGGGAGTGTTTTGTGTGAAATACTGGGAAGAGCTTGAGTTGAGAGCATTATAGGGGATGGTAGGGGAAAGCAGTTGACTAGGGGGAGAAAATGCTGGGGATAATGCAGCCAAGATTTTTTTTGGAAGCATGCTTCATCTCTTTCTTATGGAACCGGACTCCTTGTTGAGTAGAAGTGTCCAGGTTCTTCAGGTATTTGTTTACATAACGTAAACAGTTATATATCCTGGCAAAGATCATAAATATATTAAGTTGTTGCATACGGTTTTTTTAATGCATTTTTCAGGTCTGTGCCTTCTATCTAGGTGAAGAAAATGACATGTCCTGTAGGGGTTAGTTTCACAGTCACTTCAAGCTGCAGGTTACTGCTAAAGGTGCTGTCTTGCCTTTTCACTGGTTGCATATTCCCACCATCTCCCCTGTGCCAGTACCATCGTTCATGAGTTGGAAAGCTCAGCTGAAGATGTTGAAAACTAACCCAGAAAAAACCCCAACATTTCAGATGGATTTAGTTCCCTTATCTGTTTTACTGCAGGAACAGTAGTGTCGGCACAAATGAGGTAGTGGAAATGCTATAGCTGGCTTTGGAGGGAGAAATGGCTTTCTCTGTTAGTGGAAGCTGGCACCTCATTTTGCTTTTTAAGCCATTGTGGAACTGTGCTCTGTTCTTTCTTGCTGCTTATCTCTGACTGCAGTTTGGGACTTTGTGACTAAAAACTCCAGAGACTTTCAAGTAGACTATTCAGTGCCCCTTGGTAAGGAATGTGGAGCTACTGGAAGCAGCTAAATTACTGTGGCAGGTAGGTAGATATTCTGGATGCTGCATAAGAGAGTGTAAATTGCTGGTAATAAGTGCTTTCTCAAGGCTTTGAGTTACTTTACACACAAGACATCAGAAAGAAGTTTAGGGTTTTGATCATCGAAGAAAAACTTAAAACATGTGCATTGCTTCAAGTCGTTCTTGATGATACTGCAGACACAAAATCTAGATCCATGGTGATCTTGCTTGCCATGAGAATCTCCTTTGGATTTTAAACCCCAGGAATTCTTCATGAAATAAAGGTAACGAGAGAATCTAGTGTTTGATGGATGTGAGTTTTATCATTTAATGACAGAGGATTCACATTCTCTGATGGAATTTAAGCAGTGCAGAGGCATATAAGGGTCTTTTCTGCAGCATAAAGTGAACTTGTTAGCCTCCACTAATACTGTACTACACTCAATATACTGTAGAAGTCTAACTACAGAAATTTCAAGAGAAACATAGCTGCATTGACTGCTGCTTCTCATTAGAGTTCATCCACATTAAGGCAAGCAGACTTGCTTGTTAATGATTGACAGTCTTTGAATCTTCTAATTATATCTGCTTCCTTTTCCAACTGTTAACTTTATTTCTATATAGTCTGCAGTTCTGTCACTGTACTGCTAGATTGTGGGACAACAACAGTGTATGCCTCAACTCTGAAGCTCCTGTACCATTTGCCCATGTTTTTAAGATACATTTTCATGAGACTACTAAACAGAAGGGTCACAGTTACCTCTAGATCTTGCAGAAATACCTCAGGAATATGGGAAGGATTTGGACTTGTTTGTTCATATTGTTTTGGTTGTTTTTTTGACTATTACTGTTCCTCGCTATCCAAGAACTGTGCTCTGCTCTGGTCAGGGTTGGTGTGCACCCCTAGATAAGGGTGCTTATTTCACCAGAAGATGTTGTCATTACTTGGTGTATCTGACTTGAGAATCTCCAAGCAGAACCTGTCAGTGCAGAAGCAAGAATTCAGAATTTCTAGAAGTCTGCTACAGGTTTCATTTTACTTAACTTACTCCTAGAGGACTAGTCCTTCTGAAGTAAGTACAGAATTTCTTTTTTACTCGTGGGAGGCCACCTCTGGGGAAAATGCTGTCTGCCTAAGTTTAGGGATCTTTCAGCCGACTCTTGAAGTGTCTCAACATTGGAGTGGAAGAATTGAGAAACCTCAGTTACTGTTTAATGAAATGTAGAGTAAATTTGTATTTAGTGATTAATTACATTGTATTACATTGCACTTTAAAAACACTGTCTGCATAGACTGAGCAGCAGCTTAGGAAAAAAAAAAAGTGGGGAGGTTTTGGTTTTGATACCAACTTCATGTGAACCCAAGCAAAATTTTACATGTGACTTGTGGTCAGACACGTATTTATTGTCATTAAAAATTCTGAATAACAATTTAAAAATAAAAGCAAACCAGAAAGAAGCTAGAACTGAAGTGAGGATCCCCTTGGCAAACCTATAGAGGTTATGTGAAGATTATAGAGAGAAGAGTTCAGCAATTCAGAAGGCAAGTGAATGTATTCATGTGTGAATAATTGGTATTATAATACTTTGAGTTACAGAAACTCAGTTCTATAAAGCAGGATTCCTCTGACAATAGTAGTTCTACTGCCTCTGGCACAAATACTGCCAAAAGACTGGTTATCAATGGGTAGATTTCAGATGAGTAGTTTTAAAAAGAATAATTGAAAAGGTGTTAAGGTGTTAACTTGCAATTGCATATACTCTGTTAATTTTTTTAACACAGTTAACTCAAAGTTTTTCTTCTGTAAACAGCTATCCCATTCTGTTACTTACTGAAAACTTTAACATGTCATGAATCATACTGACTATATATAAAATAAAAAGTGTGGGATACTGCTCTTGATAATTTGCAGTCTTACAAAATAGCAACATTAAGGTAGAGAAGAGGGGACTCCAGATGAAGCTTATTTTTTAGCAGCAATCCATTAAACTATTAGTTCCTGCCCATTAGCTCCTTAGTTTTGCATCACTTTTACCCTGTGGTAGCTCCTTCTTCCTTTTTGAATCATATTCCACTGTCTTGCAGGATTCAGAGATCAATTTTACATTTTCTTGCCTTATATGACAGCTTTTCAGGTCTGTGTTAACTTTGCAGTAGTGCCTTTTTCTTTCCAGGAAATATAAAGGGAGTCAATCTAGGTGATGAAATCTGTTGTTGACATCTACATTTGGTCACATGGTTCCCTGCTCCATTAAACACTCTTCATACTTGTACCACCCCCTTAGCTTTACTGGGGGA
This sequence comes from Elanus axillaris, assembly GCA_026212715.1. Lineage (NCBI taxonomy): Eukaryota > Metazoa > Chordata > Aves > Accipitriformes > Accipitridae > Elanus > Elanus axillaris. The sequence goes on along the minus strand of JANZLQ010000017.1, from coordinate 22,060,537 downwards.
AGTGGGCAGGACAGAAAGACTGGTGGTGGGCTTTGCTTTTAAATGTTGTATTCCTTGCTCAGCTTTTTACTCTTCCTAAAGGCTTAGCTTTCTGTGTAAAAGAAAAATCTATGTAATAGTGCTATGGGTGCTAAGGATCTGGAACAAAAATGTCTTACATCCCAAAAGACATTCCTTTACACAGTGCACCGCAGCCCAGATGGGAACAAAAAGGTGTTGTTTTGAAGGGGAGTTTAAATGTGAGGACTAGAAGTCTGCTTTTGATATGATCAAGAAGGTGAACACTGGTGAATGGGCTCAAAGATATATTAGTTAGGTGACTAAGAGTTTCACTGAGGTCATGAAAATGATGTGGGCAATTTTGTGTTAAATAAATTCAAATGAGAGATTTAGGTGGGTTTATGAAAGCCTGAGGAGAAAAGGCTTCAGTAGTTGGAATGGAAGGGGTTGAAAGCAGGGAGGCTTTTATTTGAATGATGGGGAAAAAAAGTTGATTCTTAGAAGTATATGGACAAAAAGAAATAAGATTTTAGAAGTGTTGGTCACCTGTTGGTTACAGGTCTTGGGTGGCTCAGGTGACGATGGTACTGCTGTGACACAAGAACTGGTAGGACTCTGGGAAGGAAAAACTTCAGCATTAACTGTGTTCTGTTGACTAAATATGGGTGAAAACCCAAAGCAGCTCGATTATTGCTTTTATCAGTACAAATTCTATTAAATGTTAGGAGGGCATGTTCTGCAGTAGGTGGCAATGAAATACTGTTCTTCTTTCCTAAATCTTAGGTGTTGGTTAGAGATACCGATTTTTTAATACTGTGACTTAACACCATATTTATAATAATAGTAGTGTTTCAACTGAAGCTTTGTTTTGTGTGCATCCTTTGATGAGGTAGCTGAAAAATTTCCTGCATTTACTGGTTTTGATGCAGTGTAAACCTCAGAATTCCTGGGAGGACATCTTCTGCAGCACTTTTTGTGGTTGCTTTGTCCTAATTAAAAACAGCGATAAAAACAACATGCACAATGTATGTTTGAACAGCACTGCATGAGAGAGTGAGTGAGCTGGACTTGCTGATTGTCATTGAGGGAGACTTGAAATTTAATGAAATGTGTGATACAAGGATTAATTCCATTTTATTTAAATGTGATTTCTCCCACACTTAGGAATTTTAGGAATGTACTTAAGTGTTTAGGCAAATTATGGGTTCTCATCCCAGGTAGAGCTCACAGGGTGGACAAACCAGATGCACTAGTAAAATGGGCATATTTAAAGTACAATTCATTGATATAATGAATGTCAAGTATAGTTGACATTTTATCTCACTCTTACAGCAAAGATAGCCTAAAAAGCCAAAGTAAGTGTATCTTTAAAAATTTCAACTTTCTTACTCATTTATACACTTTAGGACATGTTAAATTTCCTTTAAAAAACTTTTACTCCCTTTCTGTGCTTTATTTACCCATCTTTGGAGTTGACCTGAGGCTAAACCCATTGACTAATAGGGGAATTTTTTTGTCTGTAAGTTTACATCTCCCTGTTTAGTTTCAGGTTTTCTGCTTCTGTTATTAATGAAGATCTCTTGCACAATCTAGGGAAAGATTACATGAGCTCCTGAAAAGTTATGTGACTAGGTTGTAGTTTGTCATCAATAGAACAGTGACACTGACTGTAGAAGCTGCTATCAGATCTACAAAACAGCTGGAGAAAGGGAATTTTTTCCCCCAAATCTTACAGTTCTGCATAAGAATTATTTGTAACAATAAATACACACTCCAATTGAGACTGGTTTTATTGTAATATGATTGTATCTTTAGATAGCTTTAAAGCTAAAAGGTTAAGATTTATTCCTGATGTAGTGGTTAAACTACCTGCTTACATACGCCACTCATGGGGAGGAAATTCTGAAGTACAGCTGTGCTTCTCTGAGCTTCTGTGAAATAATTCTCAACACTTGTACTTCCATAGTGCTTGTATCTTCAAAGCAAGATCTTTGTAACTCAGTGTGAGGTTGGCAGACACAGATCTAGGACTTAATAGCCCATAAATCAAAGCAACCTACAAATACCAAGAACATTATGGAGGTGCTCACATAGGAGTTCATTTTGAAATGGAAGAAAATTTGTTAATCTCTTGTAACTATTGGCTGTGATTTTCAATTATAATCACTTGGCCACAACTTCAGCAATTTTGCAAAAGTATGAGCAGTCTGCATGATTACTTGAATTTGAATGTAGAAGTTTCAGCTTTTCCCAATCTCTTCCTTAGTCTTCTGACCTGTGTCTTGTTAGTGCTCTTGAAAAGGATGTTAACAGTAGTATTAGGTTTGAATAGTCTTCCTTCTGTATTTGCTGATCATATTGCAAATGTGCCTCCAAACCTCTTTTACATTGGTGCCTTATTTGTATCTCACTGCAAATAGGTTAGTAAAAAAAAAAAAGCATCCTTTCTGAAAAGAAGTTTATTATGTGATTTTTCAAAGGCACAGAAAGTGCAAGTAAGAAAAAGTAAAATGAAAAAGGATGCAGAAGTAATGAGAAAAGGATCACATGCCCATGTTGCTTCAAGTTGAATTGCATAATATGGAGTGAAGGCCTTGGTGATGAGGCTAGTTTAAGGACCTATGCTTCCCCTTCAGCTTACAGACTCATTGCATTAATGCAGATGTTTGTGAGGTCTTGCTGTAGACAGGGTTGCTAAATGGTCCATGTCTAAAACAAAGATACTCATTTTTTAAATCCACATTTTGTCAATACAGTGAACTTGAGTACAGCGGTGGGAATGAATGGAAGATTGAGGAGATTTAGCTGATTTAAACAGTGAAGTTGTCTTTGAACTGACAGTGGACATAAATTGAAATGAGAGGTGCTGACTGGATAGAGGGCAAAAAGTCTTTTCACTGTTGTGACAATTACGTATTGGTACAGAATGCCCATGAAGGTCATTTGGTCTGCATCCATGGATATTTTCAATACATGGCTGGATAAAGCCTTGAGCAACCTGGTCTGCTGTCATAGCTGACCCTGTTTTGATTAGTCGGTTGGACTAGAGACTTCCTGGTATCCCTTCTAACCTGCATTATTCTGTGAATCCATGGATTGCTCTTCCATTTGTTTCATTGTATAATGATTTCAAATCGCTGAGGTTCTTAAAAGGGAAAATGAGAATAACTGTCTTTAGAGTCTGCATTACCCCAGTAAGAATGACTGAGTTCTACATCACTGCCTAGCTGTTTTCTTTTAGCGTTTTACGTACAAATGGATATATATAAAATACCTTAATTAGGAAAGGCTAGCAAGTTGTTCTTGTTTCCGTAGTTTAGAGTAGGAATTGTGAACCCAATTGAGTGTTCACTCCTTATACTTCTAAAGGTCCTTAGTATCTGTAATTTGCTCACATTGACATCAACAGACAGCTTGCTTTTTCCTTGAAATGTGAACACATTGATTGCCTCACACACTACAGCGTATTCTAATATCCTGGTCTGTTTACTGAGGGGTACCTGTGCATCTAAAAGTTTCTTTGTTTCATTATAATTCAGTTCGAATAAGGAGAAAATCAAGACGACGCTCACAGTGGGGCAAAGGCATTATTAAGAAGAGGAAAGTCAATAATTTAAAGAAAGATGAAGATGATGCAAAGTTTGCTGATGATGAAAATCATGGAGAGGACAGTAAATTGCTGGAAAATGGAGAGCTAGAGATCAGCACTGACTGCATTGAGGAGAATGGGGAGGAAACAGGAGATCTCTCTATGACAAATGATGAATCCTCTTGTGATATTATGGATATAGATGCAGAGCGGAGGCTTAACAATGGGACATCAGGAAAGGAAAACAATTTTGCATCCACAGAAGAAGAGAGCTCAAATGAATCTCTGTTAATAACTGACAGTGTTACCCTGAGTACTGAAAAGGAATTAAGGAAGGACACCACATCAAGAGGGGACTGTGTGAATGGAGAGACATCTGTACACAGCTCAGAGGGTATACCTGTTCCAGCATGTCACAATGGTAAAATGGAATCAGCTGATGCTCTTTCACCCTGTGACAACAGTGATGGGTCTAGTAACAAGCAAAAATCTTCATCTGAAGATCAGCCAAAGGATAAAATAGAAGCTTCCAGTGAAAGTCGAGGAGATTATCTAGTGAAAGCTGAGTTACCACATTGCAGCAATAATGAAAAAACACTACAGAGCACAGACATTGACACTAAAGATGCTGAAGCAGATAAAGAAGGTATAGCTTGTTTTCAATGTTTCTGTCCTTATCTTAGTGTCCAAGTTAATATGTATGTATATTTTTAATTGTAATCTTGTTACAATTATTATTATACAGTAATATTTTATGAACTGCTGTCTACTTATTTGAGACTTTTAGTATGCTGACAACATAAAATTCCACAAAGATAAATTAGAATTTCACTCTTGACTTGCTGTAATGTTATCTTAGGCAAGTAAGTGTATCTCTGTTCTTACGCTATTCTGTTTATTTTGTAGGCTTTATGGGAAATACTGTAAATACTGAGAAAACTTTTCAACAATAATTAAAGGTTTAAAAAATATTATAAATGCAGATAAATGTATGATACATGTTTTGGTCTGTATGTTCTATCTGATCTATATTTTGATCTATATGATAAGTTTTGACTTGTTCTGTTAGAGATTTATGATAAAAGTATCACTGACATTGGATAAAAGACCACACAAATACAGAGTGTATTCCTTTAAAAAACATTTGCTGATAGCAAAAAGTTAAAGCAGTTTAACTCGTAGCAAAAGCTAGATAAACCCTTGTTTATCTGTTGGAGAAGGTATCTGGCTTTGGAGTTACAGTCAACACAGTAACAGTGCAGCAAAAAGATAAGAGAAGGAGAAGGGAAATCCTGGTGGTGCATCAAAGAAGGGGCCACATCCTTTGAAGACAAGAGACACAGTTTCCTCGGGGAAGAGAAGTAAAAGCCTTACGTGGGATTGCCTTTGTAATTAGCTTTTCAGAATTGTCAGAAAAGAACGAAATCTTTACTTCAAAAGTTAGCATTGAGATTTACAAAGTAAATAAGCTTTAATGAGAGATCTGAATTACAAGAATATCACTATATACATGTTGGCTGTGTTTGTACATACATATTTTCTCTAAGGGTAAGGGGAATAGTAGAAGAAAGGTCCTAAGAATATAAGAAGAGTATGATGCATGTTAAGAGCCTTTACATTTTTAAATTTGTAGTTGAATCTTGTATACATTAAGGATGCTTATAATAACAGGGGTCCTCAGGAAAAAAGGCATTATAAATAGTTGAGGAGAAAAAACAGTGAATGAGTGTAGGGAAAGAATCAAGAGATACAAAAATGTTTTGTTCTCCACAACAGGATTGGACAAAAGCTTTAATACAGAGGTGGAAGAAAACAGAAATGTGTCACAAAAGGATCAAGTTTCAGGACTAGAGCAGATGTTAGAATTACCATGGTGACATGGGATACTTTGGAGAGAAAAATGAGGATTTGATTCACTTAAGCAGAAGAGATTTTGACTGTTAGCTTAATACCTGAACTTCCCTTAGAAGCTGCATAATTTGACATTGCTAAATAGAAATGATACAATGGGAAAACTTTCAGTGACATTCAATTTTCTGTTGGGACTTTGGAGTTAGGTTTTAAAGATGACCAGTTTCACGTGTCTTCACTGAACTGTGGTTTTGTGCACCTATAAGTATTCGGAATTCTGCAAAGCTTATGAATAATGTGCACTGCTACTGTCATGCTTGCTTGGTTCAAAACCACCCAACAAATGAAACAAGCAAAATCAAACTAAAGTGAAGAAACAAGCTGTTCATTTTGAGACTGATAATGCTGACAATTGTTTTTCAAATTACAGGTATATTCAAAAGCAAGAAAACACGAAAAATCGCTATGGAACAGTCAAAGCCCGCAAGTTTGGAGCAGGTCCCAGAGGAACCATCGTATCCCTTACCCTCTGTAGTTGTTGACCATGACAGACTAAAGGTAATGGAACTGAAAAATAAATTGAACCGTTAACAGACTCCATTAAAAAATGCTTCCTTTCTCTGTTCTCAAGCAATATTTTCTTTATTTTTGACTGCAAACAAGTGTTATGGCAGTGGTTACTTTTGAAGATATTTTGTTGATCAGTGTTTTTTGGATTAAGAGTTAATAAAACTACTGAATCCTTACTGTCCCATCATTACTACCTTTACAAATCCAGTAATGGCACAGCAGTCCACTATTTTAATTGCAGTTTTTGCAGGTACTCATATGTGTTAATTGGACATGCCAGTTACTGAGGAACTGCTGGGTGCCTAGTAATTAGGAGTTAACGTCATCTTTTCCCTTCCCGTGTACATGGTGGAAAGAACTGTTAGTGGATTGGAAAGCAAATTGGAATTTGTGCTGATGTTTTGACGTTATAGGCTGAACCCCTGCTAGTTAATTTTCTTTCAGTTTTGTTTCTTTTAAAGTAAAGTTACAACAAAATTTGCTTTCTTCTGTTGTAGAAACTAGCTTGACCTACTATGAAATTTAGATCCCATTTGCTGTGGAGTACAGATGATAATCTCCTTGGAAACAAAGAACTGTTATAAGAAAAAAAAATTCTTAAGTTTTACTCTCTGCTACTGTGTAAAATGCACACTTTCACCTTTTGTTTATGAGCAGTTTTACATGTGTTGTTCCCCACCCCCCTTCTATTGTACCATTTTTCAACATTTGTGGTATTCCAAATGTGTTTCTATTTGGTACTTCTTACAATTTCATGCCAATGCAAGTTTTTAAAAATGTCTGCTTCAGCTATCAAGGCCATTATTTGTGGTTTGCTTTGTCATAATTATTGACCAAGATGAAATTCGATGAAGTATTATTCAAACAGAACAAACATTGCCCCAGCTATACTGAGTATAAAATCTAAGATAAGAAAAAGAAGTGTGGGTAATAAGCAGAGAAATGAAAAGAGACCTTGAGTCCTATTTAGATCTACATGGAAGCAGTGGCCTTACTGATACGCAGGTGCAGTCCATTTTATTTATATGTATTGCTCTAAAACAGGTCTTCAGAAGGAGATTGCATTTCTGATTTGTCCTTAAGAGCATTTTTATAATCACTTTTTTATTTTTTTAACTTCACCTTTTGTTGTTCCAACAGAAACTGCTTGATTTGGTGGTTAAGAAAAGTGACAACCTGACTGTTGACCAACTTGAGAGATTGTATTCGCTCCTCAGTCAATGCATCTACAGACATCGTAGAGACTATGACAAATCACAACTTATAGAGGTGATGTACAGTTTCTTTTATTCTTTATCTGAATTTTGTGAGACTGTTTTTTCAAGAATTAGGTTAATCCATCAAATTATTATTGTACTAGCAGGCAAAAGCTTTAAATAGACTTTGAGGAAGGTATGTGTAAACAGAAAAGAGGTTAGTGTAGTAATGACTTAAAAAATGGAGATTGTTTCTAATAATACCTTCCTCAGAAAAGGATTAAGAATTTAACCTAAAAGAATGGAAGAAAAAGAGGAGAGATACAGCAGTATGGAGAAGCACATGCTAGCAGAGTAAAAATGGAGTATAAGCAGTTTCCACATTTGTGGTATGAATAACAGTGGATGTAAAGTGGCTGCTTTAGAGGCACACTGAGCCAGTGCTACTGCAGTTGCCCTTACTTGCATTTGCGTAACTAGGCCAAAAAAAGAAAAGTACCTCTGCTCCATGCAGTTTGTCAATTGTGACTTTTATACAAGACCTTACAAGTTTGCGAACTTCATCTAGATCAGTAAGTACACCCTTGGGAAAGCCAAATACAGCATGATGTAAGCCAGTTGTCTGCTTTGCTGTCATCCTTGGCCTCTAAAGTGTTTGCTATCAAAGGCCTCCTGTCTGCATCAACAGTAAATTGGTCATCTTGCCATTGGTGTAGGCTGATCGTAACTGGGGACATGCATTCCCTCCAGCATAATTGTTCTAGCTGTAGAGGGGTTTGAATCAGCTTGCTGACTCAGCTGATAACCAACCCTGCTGAAAAAAGGACAGTTGCTAGTGTCCCATTGGATCATTGAACACTAAATATCTTTCTCCAGGAGTATTTTACAACAAAACCTGGAAAGGCCTTAGCATGGGATATTGTAGAGTTCCTGTAAAATACTTTTCAAACCTTTTTCATGCTATTGCTCTGCCATCTTCACCTAAAAAGATGTTGAAAGTCTGTGCCAGATGTTAAATAGATGAAAAATACACTTACCGAGCAGGAGTATGTAGAGACCAGTCTTTGGTTTGATTCTCCAAACTGTGCAGATAGGTGTTTACAGCTGGGTCACCAATAGCACAAGTGTGCAGTAAGACTTAATTCATGCAGTGTGCCATTGCAATGCTTTCTTAATACCTACTGAGGTCATTAATTATATAAGTGACCCCAATACACTTCGATTTTCTCATGGACTGTCACAGTGGAGTACTTTTCTGCATTAATACTTCTTTAATTAGTTTCCTCTTTTAACATATTTTGCTAGCAGATAGCAATTAGTAAACAGAAATGTCTATTTTTCTGTTAATTATTCAGATTTAAAAAAAAAGGGCCCAGTAAATAAGATTGTGTAATGTAAATTTATTTCTGTCTCTGTATCTATGTATAATTGATGCTCTGTGTCTCTTGCAGGAAATGGAAAGAACAGTTCATGTGTTTGAAACATTCCTGTGAACTCGTCAAGATGGGTGGGTTTATCCTCTCAAACTGCTCATGGGAGAGCAGTCCTCTGAGCCATTCAGTTTCCATTTGCACCAAGTATGTGCAGAGCCTTGGTCTTAAGTGCTCTCTCTTATTCTTTCTGTTGAATTTGGTGCTATTGTCTCAGGTACCTGAAACCAACCAGCCTACAAGAACCAAACGGAACTTCATATAGTTGTATCTGATATAAATAAAGAATACAATGCCACAGCTTGGAGATTTTTGGTGCTACAGAAACTGTTCTCATTTCTGCTCTTGTTCACTCTACATGCATTATCTTTGGGGAAACTTCAGGCAAAGTGGAGACCAACACATACAAGAGGACTGGAAAGAGCAGATCTAAGTTGAATATTTTTAAACAGGCAATGTTTTTTTAATTTTTTTTTCCAAGTTTTCTCTTCTCTGGGGTAACGGACAAAAAAATTTGAAGAAGGCAGTGATGCATTGTGATGGGAATCTTGAGTAACTGGATGTACACTAATTTGAAGATGAGGCTCTCTAGAACTGCCTTTAATGTGCCTTTTAGTCAATTGAGAAAGATAAGGCTAATCAGTTGGTTTGGATTATAGCAAATGGCAATGTTAGAAAGCTGTCTTCAGAATGAAGATCTCCAAAAGGATGATTTGTATTCTCTTCATTGGATGGCAACCAGTATTATGGTTCTATAACGCCTGTCTTACTCTACAGAACTAAACTAAGACACACTGAAAAAGCCACATACTTTACCAAAATGGTGAAATTCCTTTTTCATTGGTATATATTTGTTTTAGAAACAAGTTACACAGTGAAAGTCTTCTGTGTTGCTAAAAAGTAAGCATTTTCCCACCATCTCCTTGTTTTCCATTTTGAGTTCTTTAAGAAAACCAAGTTTAATACTGGCAGGTTTCTTTCTGAAGTTCCGTGTTTGTAATATAGCTTGGACTGTGCAGTGCAGGAAAGAGACACTATAGTCTGTCGAAGTCCTGGAGCCCAAGCTCACTTGAAAATAAAACTTAATCTAGGCTTCACAAGTCGGTCTGTGCAAAGCATTGCTAATGTTGGGGGGGAGGCTTGGAGGACAGCCTTTTGAATTGATCTGTTCGGACTGGAGTTCTCTGGGTCTGAATTGTGTAGGTCAAAACCTTTCCTTTCTGGCAACTGGAGAGAACAGTCTAGGCAGTTTCAAGAAAAACATGTTTTATCACAAGCTCAGTATTAAAACAATACCTGGGCTGATTTATTTCAAACCTACATGGAAAGTGTTCTAGAGAAGTTGGCTGGTGTTACCATCATTAACCATTCATTGTGACTGTCCCTGCGTAGCTGCGGAAGTGTCTTTCCAGAAATATGCAACACAGTGTGTGATTAGTTTTTAATTAGAGAAAACAGACTACTGCAGAGATACTGAGCTACCTCAGCTTTTTGTATTTTAGTTACCAACAGTGTTTATGGAGAACTGTAATCACTCTGCTCCCATTTACAAACTGAAGCTAAGGTACTTGTCTCCACCTCTATGGCTAATAGTAGTATAGCGCTGAAACAAAACATGGGCCTTGGGCTACTGCAGTAATCCAGAGTGCTTTGTATATTATGGTTAAACATAATTCTATCTTAGATCTTTTTCTCCCCTGAATGCCACTGTTTTTCTTCATAGCTAATGGCAGAAAAAGGTTTGAAGCATTCATGTACATCTAGTTACACCTTCTAAATGCAACCCATGCAGAAACACTGTATTTTTTAGGTGGGAAAGTGCGATTAAAAACAACAAAAACAAGCAGAAAACACATTTTAAATGAGATTCTTTGATCTCAGATTTGATTATAGGATTTTTTCCATGTTTCATTTAGTATTTATTAGCATCATACCTGTTTGAGATATTTTTGTGTCTGGTACATTAACAGCATTTTGTATTTTGATGGGAATTGTTACAAACTTTAAGATTTGATTAAATAAAATGTAGCAGATTTTTTGTAGCAAGTTTCTGATAAAAGGGTTTTTTGCAAGTCTCAGGTTCTTGCTGCAGAATTTTTTAAAAATATTTATTCCAGTTTCACTTACTCAAAGAAGTTTTTGTTCAAGTAACAGCAGCACTTGTGGAAGATAAAACTGCATACATTTTTAAGATGATAATAAATTTATATGAATTAAAACAGTTGAGAATTTTAGTCACCAGTGAGTGTGAAAAGCAAGTTTAAGCTAATGCCTAGCATTAAAAAGGGTTCTAAAAGGTCAGGTTTCTAAAGGAAAATTTTTACTGTCAGTTGTTGATTGGGAAAAATCAGAAGAGGCAACTTTACTAATTAAGGAGCTGCCATGTTGTTTTAGAGAAAAGTAGCTGATATCAGATGTTCTAGTGGACAGCTTACCTAAAATGATATACTCGCCTTCCTAGCCCAAATAACCACATTTCAGTTTTTGTTTTCCTTTACAGATGTCTGGTGGTTATAGAGTTAAAACAGCTGTTAATCTATCCATGTGGTCTAAACTTGTTTACTCTTTGTATGTTTTTAATTTTTTTTTTTTTTGCCACATAGCACTGGCAAGAGTTTGTACAAATTGACCTCTCTTCCTTGTTTCTTGTTGTGAAAATTGCAAATAAACTCCTGTGTGAGTCCTTGTGCTGAGGTCAATGAAATGTGGCCGGCCAGAAGAAAGTAGTTTTCTTTCTGGGACTGGTGGGGCTGACAGAGTTGCTCTTGGGTGAAGTTGATGGCTATGGAGTTAATTGTATTTGCAAGCTTGAATCTCACCTGTGATTAATTTTTTTGTTTTGTTTTGTGTCCCCTGTATTGTTACTTGATTTCTTCATATGCCAATGTATTTATAGATTACTGTTTTTTGTAATATCTTGTCTTTTTTTAAATTTTTTTTTATTATTAAGTTGGTGGGTCAGCTCTGGTTTTACCTTCGGTCTCCTGAATGGCAGGTCCTGCAGCTGATAGTCATTTATTTTGTTTTTATTTTATTTTGTAATCACAACATAAGCTTGAATTTGGGCTTGTACTTACATCTTTTGTATCTTGTACATTGGGTTATTTAGACATTGGGGAGTCCTGTTTGGTTTCATTAATGTGTGTCTACTTTGTGGATTAAGTAGACTTCCTTCATCAACTATGGTATATTTTGGATTCTATAGTTTTATTCAGAACTGTGTTTAAATTGATGTTTTGCATTTTGACTTCATTTTACGTTAGTTTGAAGTAAGTTATTTAATTTTTTTGAACTTCTGGAAATTTTGAACATTTTACTGTAATTTGTAATATAACTGCTGTGAAATACTTGAATAAAGATGACAAGAAAACACAGCTTTAGCTCCTTCAAAAATGTATTTGAAAGAAATTCTGCCTCCTAGCTGATTTCAGTCTTTTTCTTAGCAGACCTCCTTGATTTCACAGTTCAGATGTTTTACTCTGGGGTCTTGCTGTTTAGTTATTTTGGGCGGTTCATTTTGTAACTTTTGCTTTCACTATTTGTCCATTAAAGAAAAAAACTTCTATTATTAATTTTGACTGAAGAAGTGAAATTAGCATTGCACATTAGTGAGTGAATAACGTAGTTGTTATGAAGTTGTGCTCTGTGCTTACAAAGTGTTTTATATTCAGTTGCTGGGTACCACCTAGGACTGCTTATAGTACATCAGCATCCAAACTAGTTTCTCGTCAGAGGTTTTTTAATGAAACTCTCCTTCCTTCCTATTTTATCAAAGTTGTTCTTACTTTCTGTGGGCTTTTGTTTGTTTGTTTTTAAAGATGAACTGCTAATGTATATAGGAATCCCTTTAGTTCCACCCCTCTGTCGTTGGGGGGGGGGGGGG
>JANZLQ010000017.1:22012788-22047918 GCA_026212715.1 Elanus axillaris | reverse complement strand
CCCATAATTCATGCATAGGAGAGCAAGTTGCTAGAGGTTATGCAAGTGAAGAGTCAGCCCACATCTTACTCATTGGCAATTCATCCAGAGCTGACAAACTGCACGTGATGTATATAATGTGGCACAGAGTATCAGAAGCTGTTCTATGGGTCTATTACAGCCTGTTTTGAGGTGTAGGACATATAACACACCTGCTCATTTTCCTCTTTGCCTTTGTTTACCTTAAACTACAGGGCTCCTGGGCAACAGTCTAGTTGAGGAAGAGGGTACTAGTAACTTATTTCATGTCTGACTCCAATTCACTTTCATATGCAGCTTTGAAAGCACACATAGATCCGGAATATAGTATTTTATTATATAAATTATTATATAGATGTAATAATGAAGTTGATCAGTGAGAGCCTAGGCTCATTTTATATCAGCATGGTCAGATGTGATGTTTTGATCTGAACGGCCTTGCAGGTACCAGCACCACACTTGACACCATCCAAGGGGCTTGCAGTCTATGAATGAAGAATGTAGGGTATGAGGTCTTGTGTATCCATTTCCGTCTTTCAGGGGTGGTGACGGCCGTGTTAGCAGAGCGAATAGATTCAGGCTGGCTGTAAAAATAATCAGTCAAAAGGGACAAAATTCTGCTTTATTTGGGCATTGACAAAAGGATTATTGTAAAAATACTTTGTGAACATTGAGTGGTGCTTCAAAAGCATGATTTAGTGAGGGGTAGTTGGGTGGCATCACGTACTGTTAATAAAGCCTTAGTAAAAGCTTGTGCAACGCTTGTATTTGTCAAGTGTTCACTGTTTAACGCTGCTTCCTTTTGCTGTTGTTTTCTGCCTTGAATGTAGTTTTGAAATGCAATTTCCCCTTTTTCCTTAAATTTGCAGTGCAGCACATCCTCTGTTTCCTCCTTTAAGCTCCTCAGATAATTTATTTAAATAAATTAAAAATGAGATCCTTTTGTTCTGTATCTTGGGTAGGATTCGGACTTGTAATATATGGGGTTTTAAGCTAGCACTGCATGTGAATAAATTCTCCAAGCTAAATCAGTAAACTTATGAACTGATTAATGAAGCCAAACACTTGGGTTTTTTTCTCCTCTTTTTATGCATCACTTGTGGTCATGTAACTATTATGTAAAAATGAGGGATTATAAACTTTAACACTAATTAATTCAGCCTCATTCCGTTTCTAGGTGAGTAATTTTTTTCCAGTGTGATCATTTGCATAGGGAGTATATTTCAGTTGAACCCACTGCCAGTAAACGGCTGTGACTGCTGCTAAATTCCATTTATTTTAAGAATGCATTTGAGTTGTGCTATTTTGAGCCTTGCTTTAATGGTAGGGAAAATCCTTTTCCTTTAAAAATATGATAAGCTGCTAAGATTTGAAGTGGATTCACCACTTCTACTGGAGTGTTAGTGTAAACCTGGCCATCTGCATTAAGGTTTGCTGATATGTGGATGCTGATTTGGAATGAAGATGGTTTCAGGTTTCAGGTGCGAAAGACAGAGTTAAGCTGTGTTGGAAGGCACCTCATTCAATTACAAGAGTGGGGCAGGTTGAGAGCAGAGGAAGAGGTTGGTCAGGCTCTGCGTTTGGGGCATCAGTGCTGCAGCACTTAGGATGTGTTGGCACACTGTAGGAGTTGAATTGGTTCTGCTGTGGTGGACTCTTCTCTGTGTTCTATTTTGTTTCCTTCTGTCTTTCGGCAAATTGTCAGAGTACATATGAGAAACGGTACAGGTCTGTGAGATGGGATGGCTGCTGCAAATGCTCACACCATTTGTCATCCTGTTTTTTTTGTGGAGGTGAATTACATTGTGATGAAAACCCCTTTGCATCAATGTAAAATTTGAATTGTGCTGTAACCCGGAGATGTTTGACCGTGTATGGAAGCAGGAGTCTGTAGAAGGTGAGCTGTTGGCTTTGGGACTGTAGGTTGGGAGGAAGGAAAGACTTGGCAAGTTCCAAAAGGGCTGCCTTTGAAGTATTTACTCAGCAAAGGAAGTAAAGCAGAACCCAAAATATAGATTAATTCATAGTAGAAAATATTTTAAATTTGGACTAAATTAATTTGCTAGGAAATTGAGTTTCTTCTGTAGAAGGGAAAGAAAATAATGTTGTTTTAGTTAAGGAACTATTTCTCATCTCTAAAGACCCAGCTCTAGTTCTGTTGTAAAGGTCTTGCGTTCTCTTGCTGACTTCATTTCATGTTGTAAAATCCCTTCTTTACGTGGAGGCTATGTGGAAGAACAGTGATACCTGATTTTGGTGATAGGGAAGGACAAATTGTCGATCTGTTTTAGGTTTCTAATGAATATAATTCTGAAATGAGTTTTGAAGTGATGCCTGCTGCACTCCTGTGACATTACAAAAGGTTTAGTGAGAGAAAGGAAATACGATGTGAATAGTCACATGTTCTAACTATTAACGCCAGTTTAGTAATAATTTAGTGGTTTGTGTAGACATTTCAAGTATTGGAAATAAAGTATGTAAGTACTTTTTCATGAAGCATTGGAGATCTAACTGGTTTAAAATTAATGTCTAGCCTTTATATTTGGGTTAGAGTGCTTCAGAGTCTTGCTCTAAAATTTAAAGCATGTCCCGGAGGCAGAAAGCTTTTTTGAAAATAAAAAGCTTCCTTTCCACAAGATTCAGAGGACAGCAATGAAAGCACAAGCCAAGCATAAATTTTACAGTGTTAATCTTTTCAATATATGAGAATAAATTTTGGAAGTGGAAATGAGCTGACACCTAATGATGATTTAAATGTTTAGCAATTGGTCACAAAAATTCAGGTTTATTTACAGAGAATAATGTCAGCAGAAAACACTTTGTTGAATCTGGTGCTGTGGCACGTATGATTTAATCTCATGCATGCGCAGGGTCTGCTAACTTCTCTATGGTTTAACAGTCTTTCCAAGAAAGGCATCTAGTCTTGATCTGCAGAGTTTGTACATCTACCCTGCTCTTTGAGCTTTTTGTCAAGTGGTTACGCTCATGGGTAGAAGCATGTGCCTTACTTCTCATTTGTTTTGGTCTGGCTTGTACTTCCAGGCACTGCTTCTTGTCTTTATGTTCTAGACTCTACATACATACTTGCCGTGCCCCCTCCACCCCCCAAAGATACTAATGCACTGTGATCAAGTAGCCTCTCAGTCTTCTTTTTCTGAGCAGAAGGAGCTCTTTATGGCTTTAGCTGCATTTTCTCCAGCCTTTAAGTCAATTTTGTGGCTCTTTTCTGCAGTAGGTCAATTTTTCAACATCTTCTAAAACATCTGTTCACAGAGGAAGTTGATGTCATATTCCAGTGTTGGTCCCACCGGTGCCTTATATAGAGCTAAAAATCACTGATTCCTACACACTGTTCCCCTTTTTACACATCCAAAGATCAATTTAGTCCTTTTATACCATCAGATTGGGCTGGGAGCTCTTGTCACTCGACTCTTCTCAGACTTGCACTTTTTCATGGTGCTGTTCTCCATCCTCGGTGTCAGCCTTCCTCGTTTCCACCTTTCTGAGGTCCTGCTTAGCTTTATGAAAAGAAGTTTTGTTTTAGTGGTCCCAGCCAGCCAGAAGAGCCAGCCCAGTACAATACGACTTGTTCTGTCCTCATTACCTTCTGCTCTACTAATCTCTGTTTCCACAGGTCTGTGACTAGTGATTCATGTCAACATTTTCCTTCAGGAACTTTGGAAGAAGAGGGTTCCCCTATTAGAAATACTCTGATAATACCAAATTGAGAATTACTCGAACAGATTAGATATTCCTCAATTAATCTGCCTGTTCTTAGTCTGTTTAATATTTGCTGTCTGAACACTGTACAGTGAGAAAGTTGAAGTATTTTGTCACATGCTGTTGAAAATCTATTACCTTATCAATCAAATGTGTAATCCTGTCAGAGAATGAGATCAGGTTTGGGTGATACAGCTGATTTTCTAGAAGATCATCATATTTATTCTTATCTCTTTGGTTCATGATCAGTTTAGTTAGATATCATCTTTCCATTTTTGCTTGGGATTGATGTCAGGTGAATGCCCTGTAATTACCCAGTCATTTCATTTGCCCTTTTGATAACTGTCACATTATCAGCACTCTTTCTGAAATACCCACGTTATTAAAAATTAATGACAGAAGGGCAGAGACTTACGGGCTTTTTAGAGATGGTTGAGTGTTAGGTTACCTCCTGAATTTGAAAACCCTTATCCACTATGGAATGTCTGATATCTTCTTCAGGTAGTATGCAGTCTGGATGTCTTAATCCCCATAGGGGATAGCTCTTGCCAAACAGAAAACAGAAATTTGAGCCATTCCTAAGCACCCCCAGCCACATTTCCATTCTTCGTTTTCCCTGGAAAGGCTGTGTGTGGCATTTATATGTTCCAATATATAAACGGGCAGCTTGCAGAAAAGCTGGGCATAAACTGAAGCAGGTAAAATTGAACTTGTTGTCAACAAGTAATGAAGCACTGCATGCATTGGACTTGAAAGTAAATAACTTATTAAAAGACTATCTCTTTTAATGGAAACAGGGTGGCTACAGAAATTGCAGTGGGCTTGGAAATTTAGGCTTGCTTTGAGAGCTGCGTTTTTACTTGAGTGCAGGAACAGTGTTTCTGGCAGAACGTAATGCCCATTATACTCTTAAAACATTTGGTGCATCACCTTTACTATTCAGTTCACCGATCCTTACTCTGGTGCTGTCCACCAGCACAAGGACATTGTATTAGAAATTAGGGACTGCTTTAAGTTCCCCCGATGTGGAGAGGAACTGGTTCCTTTCTATCTGTTAGAGCTATTATTTCTATAAACATACTATTTTTAATGAGGTGGGAAGCTGAAGCTTATGTAGGAGTGTCACTGGTGACCTTAGGTGTCTGTTCTTTAGCCACAAAAATGTGAGAAAAGGTCACCAATGCTGGACAATGGAGAAAGCGCGTGTGAGTGTTGCCTGTGGTGTGAGGCATGACTTTAAGCAGTCTTCAGCTTAGCTCCAGTTGTCATCACAATTCCTAGTTCTGTATTAATTTGCATACAAGCTACATGCTGAAGTTGCCTGTCAAGCTATTGAAAAAACTGGGTTACTAGTGCTGTTCTCTGGACAGGTTGTGGAAGAGTTTGATACCATTGCTAGTATGAGTCTTGCTGTCCAAGATCTGGGATATGAACTCTGAAGGAAAAGAGAATGCTGTTCAAAAATAACCAATGATGAAATTAAAACCAGCAGGCAGCCTTTCAAACCTTCATTGTATAGACCACCACTAACGAAAAATGCAGAGGCAGATTTGGCTTGATGACAGCACTGGAGCTTCCTTCTCCCAGGAAGCAACTGAGCCAAAACATTTAATTCTGTGTGTAAAGCTGCTACTGATGGAAGTAGGATTTGTTTAGATAAAGAAAATTGGAATGTGTTACTCTTTTAAGAAATCCACTAGTAAACAGGAATTGCTAAAAGTAGTGTGTGTGTTTTCAAAAGAAAAAGCACTGGTGACTAGCAAAGGGAGAGTCGTTTTTCAAGGTAGTCAGCCACTTTCTTCTTATTTCCAGTCTCCAGCAGTTGGGAGACAGTGTTGGTCTGCCTGTGGGGCTTGCACAGCTCGGCTAAGGAGCCTGTGATGGCAGCTCGTGCTTTCAGGAATTCTAACCACAGTGAGTGTTTAATCATGCCACAAACAGATTGGCTTTTCGGAGGAAAAACGGTGTTTCTGTCCTGGTGTCGCTGTCCAGCGTAGTGGGATGTGTGCTGTGCCCGAGACACAGCCATCTGCTTCCCGCCAGACCATTTTCTTTCTGGCTTTTTCTGCAGTCTAAAGTTATCAACCCCGAACACTCACCGATGATGGGAACTTACTGCTGCCTTCCGATATGTGCCGGCATCTCTACTTCGGCCAAAAGCATGTTTCAGCTCCTGTTTTTGAGCTGACTTGAAATGGCATTAAGGGGCGAGCTTAAGGGTCTCATCCTATTTAAAAAGCCTGTATTAGCATGAAAAATTGTAAAAATGTCAAAGTGGATGCAGAGTCAGTGTCTTCCTAGGGACCAGGCGCAGGTTGCAGCCTGCCAGGACTTGACTGCATACACTGTTTGTAGGTTTATCCCGTTATGTTGTTATTATATTAAGTCACCGTTTTCAGTTGGTGATGGGAAGGCATTATGGTTCTGAGACCTTGCCCTTGCATTCAAGACAGCGGAGAGAAGCTTTGGGATCGGTTCCATTTTTTTCAGAGAAATTCTTCACAGGAAGCCGGGCGGGTGGGGAAGTTCTTGAAGCGGTTTGTGCCTTTGCCGTCTGCTGATTAAACAGAATGAAGTGCAGGCTGCGGCTACTCTCCCAGCTAATCCCTGCAGTGGTGGAAAGTGGGTGCTCGTGCTGGCGTTCAGTTTGTCTGGACTCCACCGAGGGCAAGCTGAAGTGTAATGAACGCTCTAACTAGCTTGCTCCAATTGCACTGTGCTAAGCTCAGCCATAACACCTCACTGCAGTTAATTAAAAGACGGGGTTGCTGAGGTTTTGTTAGTACAGTGTGTTTGCCACTAGATGAAACAACGAGAGAAAGGTGGATGACTTGTGTAAATTGTCAGGGGTAGGTGATTACCTGAACGCAGTGAACAGCCCCATTTGGAGATCACTCTCCTTCCCAGGTGAGCCAGGGGAGAGTCAATCCAGTGAACAAAAGAGTTTTTATCAGGCTGCTGAGCCAGCCTCTCCCCTGAATTTCTTAAAGCTTTTAAGAAAAATCTCTGAGCAGTATGTGCACATGAGTCATTTGGCAAAAGCGTTCAGCCAACTTCCCAGAGGGGAACTAAAATAATTTCCACATACAAGTAAAGCAAATAGCCTGTGTCTTGTTCATCCTACCAAGTATTATTGACTAGTGCTGAGTAAGAGATCTTTGCAGAGCGTTGATGAAAAGGTTGGCAACTCATTCCACTTGGGCTGGATTATTGCAGCGTGGATGTGTAATATTGAATTGCAAGGCTTTTAGTAGTCTTCACAGGCAGTTCAACCTGAGCCACTAAGCCTAAACTAAAACATTTAAAAACCGTGGTTCACGCTTATAAATACTAGCATAGATGTACTCTGTAAGAACTGGAGACAACTTCAATATATGCTAGATGCTTCCTGTTAATGTGTAGAACACGTACTACCTCCTAAGATCCAGCTGAAATGTTCCTCTGCGGTGGTATCTGAGACTAGTTGTATTGTATTTGGCTCACCTTTGTTCCATACCCAGTTTTACAACTACCAGATGACACCCTAATGAAAATCAAAGAAACCACGAACGGTTGCAATTAAGCGCTCCCTGAAAGATGTATCCAGTGAGTTACAGAGCTCCCACTCTGGATGTGAAGGAATTTAGACCATAGGGCAAAAGTGGCTTTCATCTCTTAGACATTGCAGCAGCAGTGCAGTACCAATCCTAACTTTCATTTAAAACCAAACCAAAAAGCTGTTTATCAATGTTTTTTTCAAGACAGTTTCCTAAACTATCTTGAGCTCTTTTGTTCTCTACTTACTAGTAAGTTTGGGAAAACAGATGAAGAAACAGTCTTGCTGAATAAAATCCAAAATCACTTCCAGGAATTTTTTCAGCAAGGAGACTAGAAGTCCTTTGGAAGCTGCTGAGCATTTAAATATTAGCAGTAGATTTCTGCATTTGCAAGAGAAGCTAGCTGGATGGAATGAACACGTTTTCATACATGGCTGGGATGAAACCTGAAGTCACTGTTCATGCAGTGTTGTTTCTTGTTCAGTTGTGACAAAATTAATCCAATCTGGATGCTGAATCTAGATCTATAAATATATTTATTATAATATAACAAGAACTTAACAGTAAACATAAACTATATACAATACCATTACAGATAACCCTGTTTTTAATATTATTCACAGAAATAGCCAGTTTTGTTCCAGTGTGAGAAATGAAGAAATAAGCTAAATTGGAAATGTTGCATGTGTTTAGGTCTTGCTGACAGGTAGCACCTCCTTTGGAGGTAGACACACACCAACACTAAAATTAGTCCTGCCCCAGGCAGTTAGAAACTTGTGCTCCAATCTTTAGGTTCACACTTGCACCCTGTTTGACATAAATACTTTAAATGACATACTAGTATATAATTTTGTTGTGCTTATTTTTTTTTTTCTTCAAAGAATAAATAAAACAACTGCATAACAAAGGCTGGAACCTCACTGTCAAAATGAGACTTGAGTCACCCTATAGCTTGACTCCGTTGACTTGAGCACTTTTTCTTTAAATACTGCAAGATACAAATTTAATTTTTTTCTTTTATTTTATAAACGATTATTAACAAAATAAGATGATTAGCTAACCATCTGCATTGATTTCCCCAAAGCTGTAGGCAGACCTCCCTCTGTATAAAAAGGCTAGCATATTTGGTATGAAATTCAACTAGATATTGACTGTAAGATCTCACCCACACCTTGTATAGGACCCTCCTTCTTGAGTTACTGGCATGGCATTTGGGATTTGAGTCTGCAAAGGCAAGTATGACAACTTTTTTTCCCTCTACTTGGAAAGAAATTAGACAGTCCTTAGCTTGGGGTTACTTCCTATTTGTGAATATTAAGATTCTTTCCCCTGCCCCCTCTATGTTACCCGGTCCATCTCCCATTCGATCCTTTTATGTATAAATTTATAAAGAATTTCCACATCACAATGCTCTCTGGATAGACAATATTTTAATATATATAAAAATATAACCCCTGTGCTGTGCATATACTTACAACTCTACATAGTAATCATTTTAAGTTTCTTATACTGGGCTTAAGTCTATGCATTTTTCTACCATGGGATTTAAACTTGTGTGTTTCAAATCTGTAAATAAGAGAAGTATAAGCTTTCCGCACCTATGGGGAAACTTGAAAAATGAAATAAAAAACTTCTCAGACTTTACATAAAAGATAGTGGCATATATCCCAGCGTAAGGAATTTTGGTTGAGAGTCAAAACTGAGTGCGTAGCCACAACAGGAGGCATTTTCTCCATTTGATGAAAACATGGAAATCCCACACTACGCTGTGTGTTCTAATGTGATCCCAATCAGAAGCAAAGAGCGGGTTTACCAGGAGAACGCCTCTGGAATCAAAACTGTTTTCATTTTGCATTACAGGAATAGAGCAGTGCCAAGTTTGCTCATTGGCAGAAACCGGGAGGAGAAGGTTTAGAAGCTCCCCCCCCGCCACTTGTGGGTATGGCCACACGTGCCCACACGTGCCATCACCGGGAGCAGAAACTCATCCAGCCCAACAGACCTTTTTTTTCATCATTTTACATGGAATTTATTACCAATGGCTATTCTTCACCACAGTCCCCACCTCACCCCTCTCCTGGGCTCTGCTCTAGAGGACGGAAAGATTCATTTGATCTGATGGAAGACTGACATCAGTGTAAGCCATCTGTCACACAAGATTTCTCTCAGTCGTTGGTATTGAAAAGCATGTATTTCTTAAAAACAAATGTAGGAATCAAAGTGGTAAGGACACTTTGACCTTTCAAATAGATTGATGCCTAAAGTGTAATAGTAAAACTAATCTGCATGGTTATCTTAAGAATCAAGCTTGAGCTCTAAAGTAAAATGCAGATTTTTTTTTTTTTCCTCTCTTCCCCAGCTTAAAAAATACATGAAATTCTATTGCACCTGGGTTGACCAAAAGCCGACGTCCAGAACAAGTGCCACTATAACATCTAGTGACACCTTTGTATTATTAAGTTACACTATCTTACATAGCACGGAGCTCTCTGCTCCTTTTCACCAAAAGGTGAGGATGATTTTTCTACATTCAATGTAGACACTATTCAAGACTTTAGAGCAATATGTTCACTGACTGGCTTTGCTGCTTTTGTTTCTTAGTAGTATCCTTCTTGCCTGCTTTCAACAGGTACAAATAGTTCTCCATCCAATTCCTGGGTAATATCAGCCGCTCTGAATGTACTTCTTGATTACTACGCAGCCGTGTCGAAAAACAGGGCAGGGCATATTTGGTAGAAGTGTCCATGTATTTGTTTTAGGGTCGTAGGCTTCCATGTTTCCCAGGGCAGGTCCTTCGCTGCTAACGATCCCACCAGTGGCATAAATTTTTCCATCCAGAACCACAGCACTGTATTTTTAAAATAAAGAAAGTTTTAGTTAGTCTTCTTACCCAACAATTTTCTTTTCAGGCTTAAAACAAACCCAGTCTTTTGTAACAAGGGGTAAACCATGAATACATATTTTATTCTTATCTATATAAAGCTGTGTGGGCATTTCTCTTCCCTCGCTCTTTCTCTCCCCAGAATTAATCCTTTTTTTGTTCCTGCCAGGTAGGTAAATGTTGTCTCTAATTTAAACAACAGAAATTAGTCCAAGTAAGATGTTTCTCCAGCCCAGTTAGGATCTGCAACAAACGTAGCAGGATGATGTGTCCCTGTAACACCATGCACATGCAACAGCAATCCAAGCAATTCAGAGTCCCTGCTGCCTCAGTTGGAATAAACCCTCACTTCAAGTTACTCCTCTAATTATCAATGAATGCTGCAGAGTGGGGAAAAAACCCTCCAACAAATGCTCTGTTCCTTCAGCCCCTTCTATGGTCACGCTCTGGCGCGGGAGCCTGGAGGTGCTGCTGACTCGTCCTGCTTGCGCACCCGGGGTGGGGTGTCAAGGGAAGCCAACCTGGGACACAGATCTGACGGTTGGGGATGTGCAGCTGAGGGATTGCCAGAGGAGCTATATGTTGGCATCTAAAGAAGACAAAAAAACCTTACTGCTTTTTTAAAATGGAAATGTTCAACTTCAGGCATCTCTTGTAAATCAAGGATAACAAGGCTGGGCTAATCCTGTGGTCTGTAGGCTCTTGACAGGAGGGAAGGTACCTAGGTATGGAAGGTATTTGAAAGAAAAATTGCCCTTCGGCCTCATCTCTTCCCCCTTCTCCTTCCACTTAATGCCTCAGCCTCTCCAGCAATCATGTAGGGCATGACACTTGCTTTGGGCTAATGAAGACGGACAATGAGGGTCTGGGCTCCTCTGTGTGTATTTGGAAAGGGCAGAAGGATGACAGAGGTAGCAGGCACCTGGCTGGGAAAAGCCTATGCAGGGCTGCCGAGTTCTCCATGCTGCCTTCCCAGGGCATGGGGGGAACCCAAAAGCGGGGTGGCTCTGCTTTTCATCTGCTGGGAAGCCTGAGTTTGCCCCCCAACATTTAAAGATGATGTTAAGCTGTATGGGGTTAGCAGTGGCTTTCTGGTGGTTGGGTCCCTTCCAAGAGGAGCTGGTGGGTAGTTGTGTTGGGAAGGAAAATGGAGACTTGGAGAGTACATATACATCAGAGGATGGCAGGGAGAAAAAGAGGGAGGGGAAGTTGAGAAATTAATTGCAGCCAAGAAGGTGGCGTAGATCTAAGAAGGTGGAGAAGGGTAGTAACCCCGCAGGCTTTGTAAAAGCAAAGTAATTTCTTCTGGCTAATTCTGGAGCAGCAGGCAGAAGGAGGTTAAAAAGTGATAAAGGCAAAAGACAGAGAGCACTGGAAGACCCAGGGTGAACCAAGACTAAAATGGCACCGACAAAGCCACATGTTTCTGAAGAACACAAAACTCTGGTGTCCTTGCTGGAGAAGCAGAGCCTGAGGTTAAAAATAAACCCACAATGACAACAGTGAGGACTCAAATAAGCCTAGTCCCTGGGTACCGCCAGGAAATAGGAAATAATGAGAATCTTGTCAAAATAACTGTTAATCTGAAAGGAGGAGGAAGGGGAGAGAGACTTGAAACACTTGATTAGAGCCTATCCACAAATCAGCAGGGCTGGATGATACATAGCCCAGGGTCCTAAGGGAGTTTGCTAATGAACTTACTGAACCACTGGTAATTATTTTTGAAACGTCAGGGAGAAATAGGGAAGAATGAGCACATGAGTAAAGGAAGTGTCATCCTGAAAGACGGCTCTGAAAGAGAATGAGCCCACCTCCAAAAGAGCTGGAGCTGGTGGTGGAGAGCAGGGACTCCTGCCAGGGCTGAGGTCCCTATGGCCAGGAGGGAGCAGAGGTGGCAGGACCAGCAGACCCAGTAAATCAGCCAACCGTGCAAATTAAACCATGGGTTAGGACTTAAGATATTTGTTGGGGGGTGGGAAGCCCATCTCTGTACTGGAACAAGGTACTATTTAAAAGTAAGGCAGACTGGGAATTACAGCATGCAAAAATACAGCATGAGGAGGGGAGGAGGACGGTCCTACCCCATGCTGAAACAGTCTCAGTGTGGTGGAGGGGCTGCAGAAACCAGCAGGATGAGAGTTTAGAAATGAGGCCATGGGGTAGTGGTTGCTGTTTGTGTTTCACTTTTTTTCTTAATAGTGAAGCTGAAGGAGATGGAAGCTTATTTGAATTGGGATATGGTTTGGGACATGCTGGGCAGAAGAGGGTTCAATGTCAGAGATGGGCTGCGGTACAAAGCAGCTTTGCTGCCTTGGTTCTCTAATGAAATGCTGATCAGTCATTAAAAAAAATTACCCCTACAAAAAGCTTAAAAAAAAAGAAAAGAAAAAAAAAGATCCCCGAGAAAGATCTGGCTGCAGAACCATCAATAATGGCCAATTAAAAGAAATACTAGTGTGGAACATGGACACTGGGGCTGGTTCTATCAGTGTTGATGGTCAAGGTCCAGTGCCCATGAATGGCCGCAGCCAAGTTTTAATTTACTTGTGCGGAGATGTAGTGTAGGTGACAGCACCTCACACCAGCACAGGAGAGGACCTTGATGGCTGCTCCCACTTGCATATGAGGCCTGTCCAATACTTTCTGCTCGTTACCTGGTAAGACTGCTCTGCATGGAGCTTTTGATCTGGGTGGGAAGGATAGGATGGACAGAGGGAGGACCCTGTGTGAAGACCTTTCCATCTGTGCTCTAGGTGACCCTGGGAACAGGAGCCAAGCTACCACCAGCCCTTCGTACCTGGCTGTGTGCTGCACAGCTGAAGTCTGGCCTTAAGTGCCTGGTATCCCCTTGGGCATCTAGGTCTCTACACAGGGACACAAGCGCTTTACAAATTCCTCTGTAGTATTTTAGCTGCCCCCATTTCTTCTAGTAAAGTCTCATCTGTGTCATGTTTAGTACCAGCTACTCTAAGCCAGAGCTGCTGCCACCGTAGAGCAGCTGAGTAGCTAAGCACACCCTCCTGAAATGATCTGGGTCTGGGTTCCTCCCCAGCCCATGCTCTGGATTAGAGGTTGCAACGGGTGGGCAAATGTTGCTTTTGTTCTCCAGCACCTGGGCTACAGCACTGAAAGAAATTCCTGCCCAGCAGCTGGGGCAAGCAGCTCAATCCTGTAGCCTCCCATCATGGTGCTAATGCATTGGGGAAGAAATGGATGCTGAACTCCACCCTCTGAAAGACACTATGAATTTTAAATAGTGATTAGAGTAGCTTCTGTCCCCTCCGTATCCAATTCCCATAGATAAAACCGGCATAATGCTTAGCTTGTGAGTCATGCCTGAGGTTAAGAAAAAACGGTGAGCTACTGCTATCAAGAAATAGGCAGTTCTAAGTACGCAGTGGGTACTTACGTGCACAGGGGACTTTGGAGACATTCAGGCATCTCCGGGGCTAAAGTGGCAGGTAGGTACTTAAGATCAATTAGGAATTTAGTCCTAGATTGCTGCTACTTTGCAGTATTAGAACAATCAGTGCTAATTTCTGGGACCATAGGGAGTAGGAAATTCAAGTGGGCTCTAAAACCCTGAGGAAAGTGAGTGGAAAGGAGTATGCTCATTGCTCTTTCTTCATTACTGTGACAATATTTCTTTTCTCCCCTCCCTTCCATCCCATCAGCTGTAAAAACATCGTTACCAAGGCTGACGTACAAAGGAAGAAATAATTACAATAATTAGGATGAGAGTTTATTGCTTGGTGCCATTAATCCTGAGAGATAAAATGATTACAGGCTGTCAGAGCCTGGGAAGGAAGGAAGCTTCGCACCACAGAGCCTCACTGGGGGAACACGAACTCTCCAGCAGCTTTGGGGGCAGCGACCTCCCCAGCTAAGGAGCAGCTGGACCTCCATCTCTCCAGCAGCACGCCCAGGCTGAAGGTAATCGGCATCAAAATGGAGGTCACTTCATCCAGGAAAATATATTTCAGCATTTTGCAAATTATTACCCGGCAGGCTAACAACCCTGATTTCTGTGTCCCAGGTAATTACTGTCGTTTACTTAGACAGGCTTCACCTAACGCCCTGCAGCAGCCGATTCACTGGAGGTGCCAGGGCATCCTTCATTGCTTAACCCATGAGCAGTGTCAGAGGATCACGCTGTGACTATCCCCCAACACAGCCACCACTAGTCCAGTCCATCTGCTGACCTCCATGAAGCTATGAAGCACGATCCTAAGAAAATCCCCATGAGGCTGAGGTGCGCCAAGGGCTGGTGGGGACCTGGCTGTCCATGGTTGGAATGTTTATGTAATCTAAACACCCTTTAAATCTCTTCTCGCTTACTCTCCTTGCGGTCCTTCCCCAGCCTGAGAGAAGAGGTGGCAGAGAATATCCCTCTCTGACAGCTGGCCATTAAAGGACTTGATGGACAAGGTGAATCATTGCATCATAGCACATAGAATAGCCCAGGTTGGAAGGACCTCAAAAGATCATCTAGCCCAACCTTTCGTGGGAGAGGGACACTAGACAAGATTATCTAGCACCCTGTCCAGCTGCATCTTGAAAACCTCCAGTGATGAGGACGCTAGCATGTCCCTGGGGAGCTTGTTCCGGTGGTTGATTGTTCTCACCATAAAAAATTCCTATATTGAGATGAAACCTCTCCCAATGCAACTTGAATCTGTTGCCCCTTGTCTTCTCCATGTGGCTCCTTGTGAAGTTAGAGCCTCTGTCCTCCTTGTAGCTGCCATTTAAGTGCTGGAATACTGTGTGAGGTCCCCCCGAGCCTTTTGTTTTCCAGGGAGAAGGCACAAAACTCTGTCAGTCTTTCCTTATAATACAGGTTCTCCACCCCTTTGATCATCTTCATGGCCCACCTCTGGACCCTCTCCAGTCTGTCTGTGTCTTTTTTGAATTGTGGAGCCCATAAGTGGACACAGTACTCCTGGTCCAGCCTGACAAGCGTTGAGTAGAGTGGGATGACCACATCTCTATCTCTGCTAGTAACGCCCCTGCAGATGCAGCCCAGGATCTGATTTCCCTTTGTTGCTGCATTTGACCTTGTATTGGTTTTTAATTAACTTTTTTAATCACACGTAAGCAAAACTAAGCATGCTCCAGTTCAGGCATGGAGCACCAGGGCTCGGCACACATGCGCTGGTGGTGCTTTCAGCTGGGGCCCTGCTCAGGCAGCCCAGCTGCCATTTGCTTGGTGGCCATTTTCCTTTGGTGGTGGACCCTCTACTTTTCATTCAAAAGCATCTTACAGTGAAATTCTCCCGATGGGCAGTAATTTAGAAACAACTCAAAGTGGAAGATGTCAGCGCATCTTTTCCACAGTGTTTGAGAACCGAGTGCCTGGGAGCTCCTTCTCCAGCCCTTCCCTCTCCCCGTCATGATGGCTAGGCCAAGCACCAAGCAGTGGGACTACCAGCAAAGTCTGTTAATTTTGCTTATTATTATTATTTTAAAATTTCCTGCTTAGTCTTAAAGAGCACATCAGCCTTATCAGGAAATGTTAAAAAATACCCCTTTCCTGTAATGTCTGGGGTTGTAAAAGATTTGAAATGTCTCAATTGTTGTGTTGTTTTGGCTCCCTGAAACTTAGTATCTTCTGAGGCTACAATCAAAGCTCCTCTCCCTCCTCACTCCTGGCTATGCATGCACATACACGCACTAATTTATTTGGAGCAGTTCCATTAACGTTATTAAATATGATAGACACTGTTAGGTAGACACAGAATCTGCTTAAAAGAAGAAAAAAATCCTCACAATCATTAGCGGATGGATTTCCCTCCCTGCCCTAAGATGTCAGGAGGGCTTTACTGGAGGTGGAACTGAACGATGCTCGTCAGCTGGGTGGAGTTAGCGCTGGGGTAAGAGCAGCCTTCAGGGTACCAGCTACTGTGGGAAGCGGCTCTGTGCGGTGCTAGGCAGAACTGCAAGTGCCCCTTAACCTTTTGCTTAAACTGAGGACCTTTTAGTGAAACCTGCACGGTGGTTTGCAACGCCGAAGTGAAAGGCATTGCCGTTGTGTCCGCGGGTGGTGGGGCTCAGGGTGCCAAAGGGTCGTCCTGAGTTTGGTAGCGGTACTGACAACCTGTGTGGTTGTTTGCGGCCGGGTTGGCAGCCAGGTTGTTATGTGTGAGAGGGCTCAAGCCCGGGTGGCTGTGTTGTGCTGCCAGAGGTGTCATCTTTAGAATAAGATGGATAAATGAGGGTCCAGATTAGTCATGGCCAATTAGGAGGATATCATGACACTTCTTGGACCGGGGTTATTAGCGTGGGTGTTTTGGCCGAGCTCCAGTTATATTCTCCCCTACTCCGTGAGCACTTTCCCTTGCTAATGATCCAAAACCATCATGTGGCATTGTTACTGGTTGCTGAAAACCAGCAATGTTTTATTCCAAAGTCTGTCGCACATCAGTAACAGCCCGAGTGCTCTGTCTGTATCAGTTACGCTTTAATGCACACTGAAATTCTTCATGTCATCAACTGCTTCAGAAATTATTGCTATTAGTCTGGTGTGGCAGTTCTCATCTGCTGTCTGTGGAGCATAGTCCCAGCCACACATCTCCTTCCAGATATGCTGGAAGATTTCGGCTTTCCCTTCTGGATCACAAGCACTTCCAGCTGCAAATGCTGCCTTGCTGAACAGACCAGCCTTTACATCTGCAGACTCGCAAAGGAGGAACTGTGCTCTGTAATAGCTTCACATGGGAATATCCATCCAAACAAGCTGCGCTCTAACCCCTTCCAGTGCCTGGAGTTACCATGAACTTTGCAAAGAGAAAAGGAATCAGCTGGGGGAGTCTGCGGCTGGTGCTGTACATTAGCAATGCCTAGTAGTTAAGCACAGGAGTCACCATGCTTCACTGTTCAAGACCAAGGGTTTATTTAAAAAGAAGAGGGAGGAAAAAAAAGAAGTATCTACAAACCAACCCTGGTTTTGTGCTGTTCAGTCCAAGTCGAAGTTTTATTAAAGACTTCCATTCGGCAGAACCATCTAATAAATCTTACTGGTTAACAGTCAGAGGAAGAAGAAAATGCTTTTCTGGTGTCTGTTGGGAATTGCTGGTACTAAATTAGCTGCTCTGGAATTATTGCTGGCACCATCACGCTGCGGCTCGTGGAGGCTCTCTGTAGCACACTCCTGTTTGCACGCTGCCTGCATCCTAAGCAAGCAGAATATGGAATTTTTAATCATGCACAGAAATGCATTCAGTATTCTTTTTGCTCATGGAAAAAAAGACTCTTGAAGGGCATGGCAGGAAGGGAGAATGCCTGCCTGCAAAAGGAGGACTTGCCAGTGCTGGAGCAGAGGGATGTCTTTGCAAGTCTTTCTGGAGGGATGTGTCCAGCAGAGCAAGGTGTGATCATCTCAGCTCTTCAACCTCGTTGGCTGCTCTCACCATTTCCAAAGATCCCACAAACTTGGATCTGCCAAACCAAGATGGGGTCCACTCGGCAAACAGAACACACTTGCCTGATGATTGGGAAATGTCAAATATTTCCCTCAGCCTCACATGTCACATGGAGGATATTCAAGACCTGCGTGTGAACTCTCAGTGAATTTTACATTTCAAGCATATTATAGCTCTTTGCCCACGTGGCACCATCCCTCAAAGGGTTAATTCTAGGTCAGCACTAATTACTGCCTTCCATCAGGCTGGGCTTCATCTGAAAATGATGCTCTATTTGCTCTTCTGTTGATTGTGAGCTGGAGACCTGAACCATTTATTTTTTGTTTTCATTTGAAGTAATTTAACTTGATATTAAAACCATTTGAATGGACCTTTAATTTTTCATACACGAGGAATGTCACATGCATTTCTTTTTCCTGTGCTCGAAGCTATCACACTCCCTAGTCGCTAACATGTAGAAACAGTGCAGATAAAAATAAAAGTGATGCGGTCAAGATTTTTCCCAGCAAATTCAGTATCGAGTGATTCCTGGTGAGAGGAGATCAATAGCATGCAGTTAATTTTTAAGTTGTTTATGTTGCTGCTTTTAAACCATGGTTTTTTTTGTGATCCATGCTAATGAGCAGAATGAGGAATTTATAGATTCATAGACTAAGGTCAGAAGGGATCTCTGTGCTTAGTTAATCTGAGCTTGTGTATATGCAGGCCACGGACTTTTCCCCAGGCAGCATCTCTCTTGGAAACATATCTAATCTCCTCTTAAAAACACCAAGTGTTGGTGAGTTCACCCCCTCCCTTGCTGGTTCACTATTTAATTATCTTTGCTGTTGGGAAAGTGCCTCACTTCAAGGCTGAGATGTGTAACTTGACTTTCTAGCCCTCGTAACCTGCTATGCCTTTGTCTGCGAGACTGAAAGCTTTTCCACTTGCTCCTAGTGATCAAGTCACCTCTCAGCCTTCCTTTGATAAACTCTTTAGATTTTATGTCAAAGATTTGATTTGCAACCAGGGGTCATTTTTGCAGCTTCTCTTTGAGATTCTGCTGAGATTTCCACATGTTGATGTGTGGACCCAAGACCTGCATGCATCTTGCCAACGCCGTATGCAGCAGCACTCTCTCTGCCCAGCTTCAATTTGTTTTCATTTCAGCGTTAGGGCTCATATTATATATCCAATATTGCATTGACCTTTTATCCACTGCATTGCGATGAAAGCTCTGAGTGGCCTCCTTTATGTCCTCCTCTGAGTACCTGACTTTCGAAGGGGAGCAGGGCTGCTGTGCAGGTACAGTCCACGATTGTGCTTCCTCTGTGTATTGCTTTGCATTTAAAATACTGCTGCTAGCTTAAGACCATCTAACAGAGACATGCAGATAACTGGCTAAAATAGCTCCTTCTGTAATATTTTTACCCACCAAGTGCTATGCCACCTGCAGCCTTTACCAGGGGAGATTTTCTGTTACCTGGATTGTTGGTAGATATATTAAATTGCATTGAAGAAGAATCAGTGCTTGCTACCGGTGGTCTTACTCAATGATAGCTTCTCATTAACAACTACATTTTTAGATCTGTCAGTGAAGCAGATTTAATCTCTCTAATGTGTGCCTTGTTAATTCCATGTAATACCAGCCAAATACCTTGGAGAAATTGCAGTATATTATAGCATCACAGTTGTCTTTAGCAGCCAGGAATGTTTTATTAAAAAACAAAGAACCCAATTTCCCCCCCGAAAAGCTAAAGACAACAGGTTGGTTTAACAAGACCCATTTTCCAGGAAAGCACATTGATTGCTGTTCCTTATATTATTAGCATCTAGTTGTTTGTTGATGAAATCCCAAATTAACCACTCTGGTATTTTGCAGAGGATGAACATGAGGCTAAGTGAGACCACTTAGCCTGATGTTGATACTTTGCAAAATTAATTGCTGCACTAAAATTCTGCCTTTCACCTTTTCAAAATATGGAAACTTTGGCAATGAACCGATCCATCCTGAATTGTAAGAGTTATTAAAAATCAACATTAGTGGTTCAGTCAGTTTCTTAGCAAAGTCTGTAAAGGTGCCTGCATCTAAGACGGCT
Source organism: Elanus axillaris (assembly GCA_026212715.1). Classification (NCBI taxonomy): domain Eukaryota; kingdom Metazoa; phylum Chordata; class Aves; order Accipitriformes; family Accipitridae; genus Elanus; species Elanus axillaris. Next base: position 22,028,267 of record JANZLQ010000017.1, on the reverse strand, counting down.
GGGTTGCCTGATTTGAGAACTTAATTTCTGAGTTCACATCCTTCCTTGCTGCCAACAGTGACCTCTTTTGGTCCTTCAGGGAAGATTATGGAACCAAACCTTGCTCCCTTCCAAATACAGATGAGATGTACCCATCCAATCAGTCTGTGTTTCACTTTGCTACCTCATCAGCAATGGTTTTGTAACTAATTAAAATTATAAATTTGATCCCCAAAGGTTTAAAGTGTCTTTCCTTTTACTTGTATCAGCCCTTAGTACTTTACTGGTTCCCTCGGTCTCCTGTAGCAGCAGCCAGCTTTTAACCTGTTTGTTACTGCCAACCTCCCATTTTCCCCATTTCCATACATACTGATTTACTTAGGTTTTGTCATAGGTTTTACATCCCCTGTTGGCTGAAATATTTTCCCTTGACCATTTCCCAGCACACTCAGGAATTTTTGAAATTGTGCCTTTTTGGCATCCAGTTGGGATATACTGAACTATTCCTTTTTTTCCAACTATCCCTCTATAAATGTAGGTTTCTAGTCCACTATTGCTTTAGAAAAAAAGAAGTCATTTAAAAGTTTGAAGTTACTTTTTACTGACAGGTGTCATATTCTACTTAAGCAAAGCCAGTTTGTTACAGTGGCAGCTGATATGTATGTCCCTGGTTCACTCTCCTTGGTCCATCACAAGGTCTCCCACTGGATCCCCTTCTGCAGGGTGCAGAGCAAAGCATCCCTTCAGGTTAGAAACCCTGGGAAGTTTTCAGGTGAGCTGCTCAGCGAAGAGCCCCTGGTTTAAATCATCCATGCAATTTCTCCTGTATTACAGACACTTAATTAACAGGTTTTTTTCTTATGTTTTACAAATCAGAGATGTTCAAAGACCAGTTCAACCCTCCCTATGGGAAGATACAGGAATGTATCAAATGTACAAGTCCTTCATGTTTCATTTTACTGGTTAGGGCTCTAATCCTGGGCTGCATCGTACCCTGTATTTCGTTTTTTTCAGGAGAAAAATACCATTGGCAGCTGCCTGAGCACTGCAGGCTCCTCCTCAACTTGCTAGAGCGGAGGGAGGGCCAAGGAAGACCTGGCCTTAGGGGTCCCCGGAGGGAGCCGGCTGCTCGGCCCCTTCCCTTCCAACACAACGGGCTTCAGCAGCCAAGAGAGGGCGCTCCTTAAATTAGTAAAAGAAAGGGGGGGAAAGGAGAAAACCAGGAGAAAAAAAGGAAAAAAAAACCTAGCAAAAAGAGAAAAACTGAGCATGCTTTCTGAAAAAGGAATTTTCTCATCTGCACCACAGCAAAAGGTTAAATGCAACAAGTTAAAACATGGAGGTGTTTTTCAGCCCTAGGATGGGGGCTATGGACACCCTTGGGGCAAGGGGCAGAGCTGTCGGCTGAACGTTTGGGAGATGCAGGTGCAGCTGCTGCCCCATCACTGCTATTCCTCCCACCCCAGCCAGTGCTTTTTCTGCCTGGCACTTGCCCGGCACAACCCCTCTACCCTGGTTTTGCTCAGTGCCTCAAGAGGCTGCTGTTATCACCGATAACAAACTCTCACCCAGTGCCTGCGGCAGCATTTGCGGAACGGCGATGGCTTTTCCCCGTGAAACCGATAGCTCAGCCAGTCCCCAGCGTGGGGATCTGCTCTGCAAGGGGCTGGTGCTGTATAAAGCCTGAAACAAGCCTGTCTTTCTGTAACAGCCACGTAGTACTTTTAAAAAGACCTTTAAGTTCTGCCAGTACCTGCAATGGGTGCCAAGTCTTATTTTTGTCAGCCGATTTGGGAAGTTTGTTAAACATGTGACTGGGATCAGGGAAGTGAGCCCAAAAAGCAATCAAAAGCAGGTAATAAATAATAATTAATTATCAGTGTGTGGTGCTTACTCAATATTCCTTTTTTTTCAAGGATCTTTTAGCTAGTTAGCAAAAACATGTTCCACATTATGGTGGTCTCTCCTACAGTGGGTATTTACCATCCTCCGGTTACACATGGCAGCCTGAGGAAAACAGTGTTCCTGTAGGCACTGGAGGAGCCCAGCACACATCCCTCCCCATGATCCATCACGCCTGAATGTGAGGAGACATACTAACCATAGTAGGGTCCTGGATGTGCACTTTGGGAAATGCTGCGTCCCTGAACGCATACAAACGTTGAAGAAATACCCCAGTTGGTACACACCTCCCTTCCCCTCTCCCCTTCACTGTTAGGTTGTATTAGCTTATTTATCAGCAAAAAATGTTAAGGTACCGGTAATTCAGTTTTAATGTTTTTTCTCACCTGCAGAACTGCCTGGAGTGGTTCATGTTGGGACCTGCTTTAATATTGCCTTTCTCTGGGTCATAGATGGTGGTTGCTCGTGCATAAGCTCCTCCAAGAATAAAGATGAACCCATTGAGAGTAACTGCAGGAGCATATTTGTTATCTGTCAATGGAAAGCAACACTGAGATCAGTTTTAGGCTCAGGTTTGGAGACTGTTTTTTTATTTATACATTCCCCTTATTTATAGATAAGTCACGTTTCTCTAAACCTCCAAGGCTAGGGAAAGAAAAATGAGGAAACCTTTCCTGGTTTTGTTCTCCTCTCTCCAAGTTCTCAAAGGCACTTTTAAAGTTCATCAGTCCTTCATCCCCCAGTACGCACCTCCCTCTAAACTGGTAAAGTACAATTATCCTCTCCCAAAGCCTAATGGGAGTCACTGTGAAAGCTCTGCTCTTACATATGAAATTAAGATGTCAAGTTGTTTCAGAATTTTGAATTGTTGCAAATTTTAACTCAGATGCTTCCCATGCCTGTGCAGCAGCTAAGTACAGAAGAAACCCACAGTGCAGAGACCCGCTTAATAATATCCGATAGTTGATTCTCTTTTGTATTCTGCTTTTGCTTGTGGGAAGGTCACCCACATAATCCATAAGATTTTCTGAGACCCAGTTTTTTTCCCCTTCATCTGTCTCGTAAATTCACCTGCATTTTTATTTTCAGATGTGTGTGTACCTCCAAGCAGTCCTGTATTTTAGCAACGAACTGTGTGAGGTTGGAGTTTGAAATTAAGCAAGTCCCTTATCCTAAGCCAAGTTCAGTCAGAGTTTCCAAGGATGCTTTAAAATTCTTGTGTTAGCTGTGGCATTATTAGAAATATTGGTAGAACTAACCATAAATTATTGAATAAAATAATTATAATTTAATTAGTTGACTTGTCCCGTATGCTGCTAGCATGCCATATGCACATTATTAAATATGAGCCAGTTGGGCTGAAGTTTCTCATGATGGTGTCTGTCTTGATGAGATACAGTTTTTTTAATCAACATTTCAGTGAAACCAATCGGCAATGTCTGCGAACAAAAGACGGGAAAATACATTGCTTTATTTGAGCTAAAATAAGCCTCACAACCAGTTCTCTAAGAAGCAAGAGCTTAAGACCTTGCATGAAGCAGATGTTTCCTGGGTGGCTACCCTGGCATGAGGGGACACCTTTATAAAAATTACCCATATGGAGCTATATGTTAAAGCCTCTCCAAAATCTGCATTTTTATATGCTCAGGAAAGGGTGATCCTCTTTCATCACTGGTGGAGCATCAGCCTGGACACAATCCTGCCGGCTTCAGCCCCTGCAACCCTCCTGCTAAGTGTGGGGAGTTGGGGGCAGCACCCTGGAAAGGAGGTGCAATATCATCTTTAATGTGCTCTTGTATCTCTGCTAACAGCCTCTCCATAATGTTGAAGGGGTGTATATGTTTCTCCCAGATCTCTAACACTGTGACTGTGTCCTTTTAGGAATACAGAAAGAGACGGCCTTGAAGTGGCCTCAGCAGCTTTACCTTTGGCATTTGCTTACTTCTTGCATGGCTGGCATTGTAACCCTGAGGTTCTTGTAAACCCACCTTATTCCATTAAATATTTAACAAGAGATTTAATTTGATATAAGTTAAGCAAAAGCTGATGAATTTCTCCAGAAGAGAGATAATTTCCTTAACTGGGGTTTGAACTGGTTAAACTAGAAGGAAAATAATGAGTTTGTGGTGTCTGCTTCTGTTCCAGCATGGCCATGGGGTGGTCTGGCTCAGTTCACTTACCCTACGTCGGTGCATGTGCAGGGGGACGTACGGGGGAGCAGCACCCGGCGTTAAAACACACAAAACATGTTACGGGTTAAAGTTGGGCTCCTATTATGCTGAGTGTCTACAGGCATATGTCAAAAAAACACGGATGTATTAGGAAAATGTCACTGATCCTTGGGAACAGATGGGAAGAAACTAATTCATCCAGAAAATAGAACAAGGAGTATTCAGTTTCTTCTTGGTGCCACTAAGCCACTATAATTCATCAGAAAGACTTATCTGTCCTAACAACTCGGCTCACATCCCTTTCCAAATCAGACTTGCATATGTGACATTTTTTCCAGTTAAGACACTCATCAGAAATTTTCCATATTTAATTATCACATCTTCTTGTGTTTTTTTTTCTTTCTCCGACTAGCAGTGTTTTGTGGGAGAATGAAGCTCTCACATAAAAAAAAGAACTCAGCTCCCAAATCTCACAGGGAAATTATTTGGGGCTCCCTCAAGGCAGAAACAGCAGCTTCTCAGGAGACTGAATCACTGACTTCACATTCCTTTTTTGTTGAAGAAAAAGAAGGAAACCCCTTGGTTATTTTTATAGTGGCTTTTTTTTCCTCTTCTTTTCAAATAGGGAGACAATCTGATATTCTTTTTCTTTCTTTTTTTTAAAGAGGCAATCGCGTTTGATTTTCATCAATTTTTCAATACATCACCTATCTGTTGTCTTTTTACTGCTTTTGTCTTTAGCTACTATTTCATAAATTGGTATAAAGTAAGCCTGAGACAGCGAAACAGAGAAATCTCTGCTGTTTCTTTCAGGAGGGGAGACGTTCACAGCAAACAGTCTCCTGATCCTGATGAAGATATGGCAGAAAGACACAAGGGACACCCCTCCAGAGACAGGTAGAGAGAAAACAGTGTGTTTTATTTTTGTTTTGTTACCATGGAGGCAGAAGTAGTTCACAGATACACGGAGCTTGGAAAACTCAAGCCATCATTCTTGCTACCTAGGTGTGGATGACCACCAGTCAGTGGATGACCTTAATTCATCCCAGGTGCTACACACACTCTTCCCTTGTTGTTGTCCTTTCCAGGGCTTGGTAACCTCATGCAAACACTCAGGACACTCCAACTTCTGCCACTGCTCTAAGTCCTAAACATGCTCATAGAGCAAGGTGGGTGGCTGGGGAGCCTAATTTGGCAAAAGCATGTTCTGGTTGGGCTTTTTGGTCAACGACACTGGGCATGAACATGAGCTTCTATGGATCAGAGGCTTACTGTGGGATACAGTGGGAACTTCGGTTATTTCAAAAGTCTGCCAGAGGGAAGGAAGAGGGGGGAGAGGAAGCATGGAAACAGAGAAGCAGCTTCCTTTCCCCTCCAAAAGTCAAGTGTTGGGGCTGTCAGATAGAATAATCCATTTCAGGCTGGAAAATCTTAAATGGGATTTCTCAGGACAGCAAGCACACTTGAGATTAAAAGGCAGAATAAATGTAAAAGAACTAATAGATAAAAGGTACTTTTCTTTCCAAGTGGATAACATCATAACATCACTCTCCTTTGCTGTTGCTATAGGAAAATATGCAAGTATTTCTATTCTAGTGACAGGTCATTGCAGGAAGGGGTATGCACTCAATGACAATCCTTGAGCTGGAGGTGTACTTCACATGAGGGTGATAATTTTAACCTACTGGTGTGCTCCTCACTTCATACGGGCAGTGTGCTGTCTGCGATGTGCTTCGTGGCTCTTGTATCTCTCGATACATTATATGGTCAAGTAGCACAGTTCTGCTTTCCCTTCCATGACTGCTTAAAGATCTTATGTTGCCTTCCAGTGAAGCGCTTGGTCAGAGGCTGAAGTGGTGTTACAATGAATGGCAGCAGCACTTCATATGGAAAAAGGTTATTAAAACCAAGATAGCCAAACATTTTTATCAGGAGGAAGAAATGTGGGCATGCCACCAGTCCAGATATAACTCCAACCGAAGAGTCTCCCTGCAGGCACAGGAGGCTGGTGGGGGGGGCGTTGATGCACATGATGAAGTGGACTGGAGAAAGGAGACTAGTTAATACAAACTAAATCTGCTTTTAATAGTAAGTGCCTCTTCCCCTCCTTGAATACTATGCAAACAAGTTCAAGAATGGCATAGTAATGGATAAGATAACATCCCGCAGCAGCTGGGAGACTGTGTTCTGATCCTTCACATAGCTCATGAGGCCGAAGTGCAGATATTGCAATTAACAGCAGGGTCTCGGATGTCGGTCCTTCTGGCACGGTGCTCTCAGGCTAGCTGATTTCTCATAACTACACAACCGGTTGCAGGCCCTATGGTTTCCCAAATGACCCTTGAGCAAACCCTCCTCGGAAACCCCGAAGTTGAGTGTCCTCACTTGCAAACACCGTATTTTGTGTATGTGTGGTGGAGATCACCCACACCAAAGCAGAAGGCTCCACCTGCCATCATGGGGCAGTTTCAGCATCAAATTTACAGGCAAAATGTTGAACTGAAGAGAGTTGGACAAAGCAAGGCCACACAGATGAAGCAGAGGCAGGAAGTGAAAGGGAGGACATCTGCTGAAGGGCAAGCACAAAAATACTGACTTTGCTGGGTAGAAGGCAGTCAGTATGTCCAGGGAGAACACATTGAGGGGTGGAAAAGCCATTCTGAATGGAGCATATGGCATATATGGAGGAGAAATGGGTGAGACAAAGGAAAGTAAAATTCAAGCTTACTAGTGGGAAAACCACTAAGAACTAGTCATGGGAAGAAAAATACGTTGATGGAGGGGATGAAACACTCATTACTTTGAGACTTCTAGGTGAGAGCCAGCCAAACCCAGACATAGATACCAAACTATTGGCCTTGAGGAGAGGGCCAAGACATACATATGATTTTTCTTGTAAAGTCCAAAAATAAATTCATGGCCAATGATTATGCATTTTAACCAAAATAAGCCATGGGACAGTGCAGTAAAAATGCACAGATGCTGCTAATGCTGTTTTCCAGATATTTCTTGGATTCTTAGCTCTGTGATTGGTTGTCCCGCTTTGGTTGGACATATCACTGTAGGAGTAAATGATGAGGAACTAGATATTTGGATTAGAAACCAGAAATGCTCTTAGATCTTTGACCTCTGTGTTCCCGCATTTCTCACCAGATTTTAAAATTTAATAACGGTGATGATTAAACACTGGTTTTCTTACAATCCAGAAACATTAATAAAAACTTTTAATTCCACCTGTACAGACACTGACTGTTCAGGGTATAAAAAAAGGTATATTTTAGTGCACTGGCATGAAGGCACAAAAGGCAATGACAAGATAATTAGGCTTACTTACAATCACTGACTTCAGCATGTCTGTGGCCATCTTGTTAAATAAGACAAATCTCGGGAAGCTGGCCATGAAATACATTTTTAGCAGTCCTATATAGGACAGCCTGGCAAGAAATGGAAAGGCAGGTGCTGCAAGTATGTAGCCTGTTCATTAGCTGTTGTAGGACTTTGGCTTGACAGCAGCAAACTTCTTACAGCTCAAAACACAAGATGGGGATGCGCAAGGTGGTTTACCAAAAATAAGCCCTGGGAGGCTCCATTATCCCAATAACATCAAACTGTGGGCTGTGCTGCTGCAGGAACATCTGTCAACTCCAAAGATGGGGAGGACAGACACAGGGCAAAGGATGGGGCACAAAAAAGACTCTCTTCTCTCCAAACATGGATGTGTGTAATCAACACCTCCCCAAAGGCTACCACAGCATCCATGTGCAACATGTTGGTGAGTGTCATACCTACTGTATGCAGGCATCCACGTCCCAACACCTCCTGGCAGGTGAAGGCTAAAGAATAAATGGAAACTTGAAGTGAATTTGCTGCTTATTCCTAGAAAAAATCCAGGCAGAAGAGAGCAGGGGCTGAGCTGTGTGGACTTGCTATCGGTCCCCACTCCATATCTCCTCTGTACAGGCAGGACATCAGTATCCAGCCTGTTACACCTCTGTTCAGATTAGCCAAAAAATGACTCTTCTCCCCCCTGCCATGGTTGATGCCAGTGTTGCCTTGGGTTAGATTGGCACACGATGCTTTGGAAGAGATGGACCTGTTTTGGGTTCAGACATGTGCCGTGCTATATTCAACTCACTATCATAAAATACCACAGTGACTTGAGACTCAAGTGGTGTAGATGGTCTAAAATTCTCCAGAGACCTTTCCTGCTTTCCATACCTGCATCTACTGTTGCATATCTGTGCATGCTTGAGGTGTTTTAAATAATCCGTTGTCCTATTTGAGGTCAAACAGGTTTCACTGATCTTTGGGGTGACCTTAAACAACACAAATTGCCATCAGGTATCTCAGTTGATTTAGCTCAGAGGCACACCTTAAGAATCCACAAATCAACACAAAAAAGGCTCTGAGGCTGTCAAAGGCACCCCAGCAGTGATCATATCAGGCTCACTCTTTGTTTTAGACTGTACCATACTTGGTGTAGCATCCAGTTCTTGGGAATACTTTACAAATACAGGTGATACTACGGTTCTTGCAGAGCTGGAGAAATTAAAGACTATTACCAACATTTCCACTGCCTTTTAGTGAATATCAGGCATTACATCAGTTCGGTTTCCCAGACATTCTCCATGGGGGTGCAATTTTTCATGCTCTGTGTTTTTTTACTTTATTTGCAAATAAATTGACATTACACATTTCCCAACAAAGACACACAGCAACTCCACATTTTATCATATATTTTATGCCTTCAGCTTAACTAATTAACTTTGCTTACACCAAGAAAACTTAAATACCATCTTTTAACTTCACCAGTGTCTTTCATGTATTATTGTTAGGAAATAATAGTACATGTCCATTAGAACAGTGGGTGACGAACCCATCACGGGATAGTTTGGATGATTTTTTCCAAGCACATGTGGTGTTGATGCCTGCTAGACAGTATAACAAGCCCAGGGAATGATTTCTTAGCTCCTGTGGCACTTCTACTATTTTGGTAAGGAAAAGGAATACCTCTTTGCATAATGCATTCATTTTTGCAATACACTGTGAGTAAAGGAAAACCTCATACTGTCAGTCAGTGGATTAAACGAACAGCAGCAGCTGTAGCCATGTGTTGGAAAAAGCCAGGCAAAAGGTTTGTTTGCACTGCTGTATTACATAAACATGACTTTTGCCGGTTAACGCCCTCCCGCTGGGTGCTTCATGCTGCATCATATGCATGTCATGTTACGTTAGCCTGGACACAAACAGCAGCAAGGGAGTTGTTAGAAAGCAGCAGCGCTGTCTGCACAGGGGAGGCTACAGCCATGGCTCTACCAGGTCCTCATGACCTGATCTACTAGGGAACCCCAAGAAAAGAGTAATAATAATTGTAACAAGCTACAATAAAGAGAGCAGCTTGTTTTAGTCTTCTGAATATGCTTAGGCCTTACCTGAATACCTTATAACTGTGCTTCTACAGTTTATTACTTGCTACACCTATTACTCTACCAGGCTCAATACCGAGACTGTGATTTTTTTTAAATAAAGCATCTCATCGCACAGTTTCGACGTGACTAAGAGGTTCAGGATGGTGAAACACTGGCATAGGTTGCCCAGAGAGGTTGCAGGTGCCCCATCCTTGGAAACATTCAAGGCCAGGTTGGATGGGGCTTTGAGCAATCTGATCTAGTTGAGGATGTCCCTGCTCATTGCAGGGGGGTTGGAACTAGATGACCTTTAAAGGTCCCTTCCAACTCAAACCATTCTACAATTCTATGATCCTAGGATGCAAAAGCAAGCCATCCCAAAGCAGCTGCTCTGTGATGTCTGTGTAAGTGCTGTTTCTTTGGCCACCTGAGTACAGCCACCCAGTGCAAAGCAGGTGGCCCAGGACAGCTGCCACCCTGCAGTAATATCCTCATGAAGCTGAATGCTGAACCCTATTTCCAAAAGCAGCCTAAACACTCAGGGTGCAGATTGCCACAGAAAGTAAGTAAGTTGCAATTTTCTGAGCGCTATTCTGATTTTGGAAGGAAGTCTGCACCTCTGACGTTGGCTGGTACAGTGGCAAGTTTGGCCTCTCATCTTGCTCTTCATTTGGTGAGCTCAAGGGCATCACAAACTAATAAAAACAGTTTTAGTAATCTACATGTCTTGGCGATTTCAGTCTCTGAAGCCTATATGCCTTTGGACAGCACTTATAAATCCCAGTTAAGAATGACCGCCACTTCCCACAGGACAGGCAGCAAGTTAATAAACCCATGAGTAATAAACCATTAACTGAGCAGTACTGTAAAACTGCATGGAGCAACACATGATGCCAGGATGAAGTTTCACTGCACTTTGCGATTTTTTGGATCTAAAATTACCTCTCGTCCATACTGAATAACTGCTTTCCTTTGTCCTCTACTTTGAACTCATCACTTCTAGCTGATAACTAGCTGTATTAATGACTGACAATTGCCTTCAGTAAAGATCCAGATAATTGCCTGTCTGGTATAGTATACCATGCATTCCTGCCAGTCTGTTGTAAACCTATCTCCTCTCACCCGCCCCAACTCATTTGCTTTCTGAAAAGGCATTAAAATACCTGTATCACAGAGATTTCTGTTGTAATACAGGTCTATTCTGACACCATGCATCCCTTACCGATCATTGGAGACTCTATAAAACTCCATGAATTAGTCTGAGGGATGTAGGACTGCAAGACACCCGCAGCTCGGCCGGCTTCGTTCACCCCACCGAAGACGTAGATCTTCCCACCACAAACAGTTGCAGCAGCTGAATGGACAGCCTTTGGCAGAGGAGCGATGGTCTCCCACTGGTTGGTTATCGTATCGTACCTAGGACGACAGCAATGCGAGTGAGCTAAGATGATGCAACACTGGGTGAGAAGTAAAGACAAGATAGACAGGCAGAGAAGTCAGGCTGGGATATAGAAGAAAGGCAGCTTGACAAGCAGAAGAAAAGCAGAAGTGGAAATGTATTTTTTAACATCCTACAAATTCAGCCACTTGGTAAACAGTGTAATGAATGCTTTTTCTAAGCTTTTAAAACATTGAGTAAAGCCCAGAGAAAGCTGGTTCTATTTTCCGTATATGCCTCTCAAATCTCATTATAGTCCAAGCTAAAGCAACTCAGGACATCTTTGTTGAGATGTCTTCCACTAATTAATTTCTTTTAATGAGTATACAATGAGATTATTCTTGCAAATCAGTGCAGTGATATCCAATAGCAACCGCAGGCAGGCAACTGTTAATATACTTCAGTTGCTCAGCTCATGGAACACATCTCACCTGCAAAATAATGTAACACGATAGCTCTTTTTACTCTAGTTAACTGACCAGCTATGCACATTTTGTGCCAGAATAAGTTGCTTCTGTTTAATTTTCATTATGCAAACAAAACTACTATGTTTCATTGCAGGATGCTGCAAATGTTAATGCTGGAATAAGATTTCACCATTTCATCCATATTTGACATGAAGCAAACAGAAAAGAGTATGTATGAAAGTGCTAAATTAGTTTTAAGGTCATCAATATCTGATTTAATTAAGCCATTGACCATAAGGGATGTACAGTTAATAATCCATGGATGAAGATTCATTTTAGACAATGTCATAAGTACAGACGTCAATTTTTTTTAACGATAATGTGGCGGGGATCCAAATAGCTGCTCTAAAATGAGTCTGGAGACAGTGGAAAATAATGTGATTTTTAGGCTTCTATATTTCCATGTAATGGCACATTCAGTCAAATAGGAGTTTCCTGTGTAGCGATTATTCAGAATTGTTGACTGCAAGAACAGAAGGCCTCATCATCCATTCAGGGCTTTTGCTCTTAGTATTAGTGATATGCAATACGCAAATGTGAAATGAACCCATGGCCATGAACCCATCTGTAAAAAATGATTCGGTGACAGGGGAATTGTCCCTTTGTTACATGTCCCTCAAACTCTCACTTTCCAAATTTGGGGAAAATAAAAGGGAGAAATGATACAAATGGTGGAAACAGCACAAAATAATGTGCTTAATGAAACTGCATTAATGAGTTTCTGAGTAATATAACTGAAGGTAATTAACACACTCATAAAACTGAAGCAAAAGGAAGAGGGAGGCAAACTTTAACTAAAAAAAATTAAGGAAGTCCCTTATAATGAGCATGGAGAACTGCCTTGTACAATGCTCTAAATTAGTTACTGAAAAATTAAATTAATCTACAACAAATGATCAAAGGGGAGAAATAGAACAAGATTAAACAACATGGTGCTGGGAGCATTCAAGGCAACACACCTATATTGGGTTGATTCTTAACATTTGGTACCGAACCCGAGCCTGCAGATGCATTTTGACTGCACACGCAACTCCTCCAGGTAAGGCACCATATGCTGCATCTCCCGCATTTGCCCACAGCACTCAGGGCAGCACTCATGTCTGTCCTCGCAGATATGCAAAGATCTCGCATAATATAAACAGGTTCATACACTGCTTTTGGGTTACACTTTGCTAACTTGCCTACTGCAGTAATTTGGGGGTTGGTAATTTAATTCTTGATGTCTTATTAAAAGCGGTTAAGAAATTGGTTATAATTGGTTAGAAACTGGGAAAAGCAGTAGAGCTGAGAAGAACTGTCCTAATGTTCCTTTCTAGTTCCTCAGCTTCTAAGATACAAATTACACCTGTCACCCGATATGTATTGTCTCACACCATCCACTCTGACTTAGCACGAGGAACATCTGTGGCCAGTTGCAGTGGTCTGAGACGGGCCGGTGAGCAGCCATGCTGGCAGAAGTACCTGGCAGACCACAGTTCCCAAGACAGATACATTCCTGCCAACAACTTTCTGATCGTCCTAACACGTTTTTGGGAAGGACAGGTTATATCCTTCACATATGCTGGGGACTGGGTGTGGTTGAGGACCACGTCTATAGGAATACGGGAGAAAGGTTCAAACTACAAAAACAATCATCCTTTTTCTGGATGAATTTCACTAGTGGGAACTCAGGTCCCCTAGACCCTGTTTTTCACCCACTTTCACTGCTGTCAGTTATGTTCTATGGTGACAGAACTGATCTTTCCTTCTCCTACCTTCCTTCATCTGCCACCAGGAAACCAAAAATCACCAGTTTCACTTCATCTGCTGAAAGCTAAAGGCGGCAAATCTACTGGATATAGGTGCAAGTGGGGCAGCTTAAAAATCCACTCTTGTTTTGAGGGTCATTTGGTTTAAAAAAATCATGGAACCATAAAGCAGGTGGAAGCAAGTTGTTGTCCACCTAACACAGGCATCTAATGTGGGTTTTATACAGGCTGCTCAGTGAGGCAATCCTCTAAAGTACCTAACTTACCCCTGGGGCTGAAGAAGAGAAGTTGGTGCCTTCAAGGCTTCCTTATACCTGTCCATCAAGTCCCTCCATCCCCCACGAATTAATTCCTTGAGTTCATTCCCTCCTTGCAAAACTGTAGACCTGATTTCTAGTCTCTGTTTTGCTTCAGCTCTTACTTCAGAAAGTAAGTTTTTTCTTCCTGTTGGATTATAAAGCTGACTGCTGTCAAATCTCTCTCTTTCATGTATGGACTTGCAGAAAAATAATAAAGTCACGTCTTCATCTTCTATGGGATAAACTAAGTAGTCTAAGCTCCTTAAATCTCTGCAAGGCAGGTTTCCATCATTTTGGTCTATCTCAAGTCAGCTCTTAATGTGTTCACACAAGGATTTGCACCAGATTAACTAAATTGGTTAAAAAATGAATAAAGTTGAATCTCTGTAACCTTCCAGGACAGAAAATAATGACACCTGCTTTACCTCTCTGCCCTAGGGCCTTTCCATCTGTCGTGTCATCTCCAGCGTTGCCATCACTCCACCGCCACTAGTGCTAGTAGGGCTCCTTGGCTGCCTTTAACACCAGCTCTGCTCAGGGGCCAGCGGGGAGGGAACTGATTTAAAGAATAATCACTTTGATCTCTTTCCATTAGTCAAGCTTTGCATTTGATTCCCCTGTTTGAAGCTGTAGATGGAGACTTAATGGGAGCTGGCTTCAAGCCAAGCAAAGGTTTTTCTTCCCTCTCCTCCACTGTTTCCTCTAGTCCCGGTGTGTCCATGCTTGTCCTTGGCTATGGGCCTACCAAACCCATCCAATTTGCTGAACTTGAAACTGCAAGGACATCTCCTTTCACATGACTGAGTCCTGGTGTTGCAGTCCTTGCACACTACTGACTAACCCATGGCTTTACACGGATGCCCTCACACACCTTCCTCTGCCACCAGTGCTGTCCCTGCAACCCTGTGGTCCATGGTCCTGCCATGCTCGGGACATCAGGCTTTCCACACGTGCAGGACGTGTGTGTCCCTGCCTGTCACTTCACGTGCACCGAGCACCATCATCTCATCTGACCCTTGTGCAATCACTATCCTCTGTTTTTTGTTTTATTTATATACCCACGATATGGCAAATGATCTGAACCCAGCTGAAAATACAGCCCAGGCTTGAAGAGAGCACATGCAGAAACAACCTTGCCATTTTCCACAACTCTCTACTTTTAGGATTTCATCTCTTGCTTCACTCATTTCGCCTGTCTCCTTTTTTGCTCTTTCCCTACCACCTCAGTATTAACAGCAGAAAACATTTCATTTCAAGCTGTGTCGTTTGCTTCTCTGTCTTCTTGACTTTTGATCTCCTCAGTACCTGAAAACAGTATTATTTTTTTCTCCTCAGTCTCTTAATTTGTTTCCTTCTAGTTAAACAGTCATATGAGTATTTTCATTTCTTCACATTATAAAATCCTTACATCATGGTCAGTCACTTACAGACATGCACCCTCCAGTTTCTTATATATTATTTAATTCTGTTTGCAGGAAAGCTGCTATTTAAAATAAAGCTGTACAGTGTCATATTGATCTGTTCTTCAGATGATTCACATGTTTAAAATCACATTAAGTGATTACTTCTTTTATTTTCTTCTGACTGTTCTGAGGGGCTTAGGAAACTATCCTCGGACAAGGTTATATATTTAATTTTCTTAAAACTTCATTGAATCATTTAGGTTGGAAAAGACTTTTAAGATAATCGAGTCCAACCGTTAACTAACACAGCCAAGTCCACCACTAAACCACGTCCCTAAGCACCACATCTACATGTCTTTTAAATACCTCCAGGGATGGTGACTCCACCACTTCCCTGGGTGACATGTTCCAGTGCTTGACAACCCTTTCAGTGAAGAAAGCTTTCCTAATATCCAATCTAAACCTCCCCTGGAACAACTTGAGGCCATTTCCACTTGTCCTATCGCTTGTTACTTGGGAGAAGAGACCAATCCGCACCTCACTACAACCCCCTTTCAGGTAGCTGCAGAGAGCGATCAGGTCTCCCCTCAGCCTCCTCTTCTCCAGGCCAAACAACTCCAGTTCCCTCAGCCGCTCCTCATCACACTTGTGCTCCAGGCCCCTC
>JANZLQ010000017.1:21985223-22011037 GCA_026212715.1 Elanus axillaris | reverse complement strand
CCCCCCCGCCCCTGCTACATCTCCAAGAACCGAAAACTATCATTTTGTAATCACTCTGCCCAAGATGGCCTCCAACCATCATATCACCCAAAATCCTTCTCTGTTTGCAAACAACAGGTCCAGCGGGGCACCTCCCTTAGGTGGCTCACTCACCAGCTGTGTCAGGAAGTTATCTTCCACACGCTCCAGGAACCTCCTAGACTGTTTCCTCTCTGCTGTGTTGTATTTCCAGCAGACATCTGGTAAGTTGAAGTCCTCCATGAGAGCAAGGGCTAGCGATTGTGAGACTCCTCCCAGCTGCTTATAGAGTATTTCATCTGCCTCTTCATCCTGGCTGGGTGGTCTCTAACAGACTCCCACCATGCTATCTGCCTTGTTGGCCTTCCCCCTGGTTCTTATCCATAAACACTCAACCCTACTGTCACCATCATTAAACTCTAGACAATCAAAACTCTCCCTAACATACACGGCTACCCGACTGCCTCTCCTCTCTTGCCTATCCATTCTGAAGAGTTTATAGCCATCCATTGCAGCACTCCAGTTGCGTGAGTCATCCCACCAGGTTTCCGTGATGGCAACTATATCATAATTTTCCCACTGCATAATGGCTTCCAGCTCCTCCTGTTTGTTGCCCATGCTGCGTACATTGGTGTAGATGCACTTGGTTGGGCTATTGATCCCACCAACTTTTTTGGGGGAGAAGCCCCAATTCCTACATGACTATGACTCAATAAAACAATAGGTTTTGAAGCAGTTTCTAAAGCTTATAAAGCTTATAAAGCTTTTTTTTCTTTACACTGAATTTTTTTAGACTGTCTGCCAAGTACACACTGCCAACCAAAGTAATCTCCCAATTTTAGACAACCCTATTGTAAAAGTGCTGTCAGGTCAAGGGGATTCATCTTCTTCTGTCCTTCAAACAGATAATAACCACAAAGCACCCACATTTCCACACTTTTAGTCACATATATTGTCTTGTCAGTATACGCAGTCTTCTCGGCTCTCAAATTGCATATATTACAGGGCTCATCCATTATCTAAAAACCTAGTTTGTGGATGTACTTCATTTTGCCGCCTCCCAACTCAACTCATATCTCAGAAGAAGACAGAAAGTGTAATACCCTCTCGCCTAACACCTAATGACTTGCTCCCTGTCACACAGAAACTTGCCAGAGGGGCTTGATGGAGAACTGCAGCCGCACCGTTATTTCCCTAAACACTCATTCCAAAAACATAACTCTCCATGAACATATACCCATGTACAGCCACAAAAATGGACTTATAACTCAGCCCCTCTGGCACATGCATATTGTTTTAAGATGAGTAACGAATGACTCCTACTCGTTTGTTTGTGATAGTCCCGTAATATTATCTATCGAGCCAGAATTTTTACTGCCTCTTTACAGACAAATGGCAGATAAAGGGTAAAAAATCTCATCTCTATTGAAGCTGATGGGAAAACACCCACTGATTTAAGTGGCACCAGAATTTCTGGTTGAGGCTGAACCCTTCAGCATCAATGACACAACTGAAAGCACAGAGAGAGGAGCACAAGAGCTGATGCCATAAATCATTAGGAGTCTGGTGGTCCCTACTTGCCTTAATGCTTTCTAATGGTGCAGCAGATGAATTAGGTGCAGTCAGGTGGCAGCACGTATAGCTAAGATGTTCTGACATTTGTTTTTAAAAAACCAAAATGCAGTAAAAACATCTTGGTAAGATTTAAAGCAGTTAGGGTGAAATATTACAAGAATTCCAGGAAAAACAGGTGGAAAACAAGAAGGAAACTGGGAGAAAATGTTATTTTCTCCGTGTTCAATGAACCACTGTGGTGAGATGCCCTGTAGTCTCCCTGCTCTGGGGCCGCTAACTGGTGAGGTCAGGGTAGGTCACTTTGGACTGGAGACATGCCCTCCACCGTGCCAGTGAATACACATCAAAACCTGGGCAAAGCTGGGCATGGTCACGCTTCAGCTAGCTGAGCAAGCAGAAAGCAAAATGTGGTTGGCAAAGATAAGCTGCGTGTGCACAAGCAAAGGTGGTGCCTTTCACACTGGTGGCACAGCCCAGGATCACTTTGTGCATTCGGCCTGGAAAAGCCTCCATACCTCCATCTGGGGGAATAACAGGCTATAATCTCAGATGCCTCCTTTGAGGCGAAGAACTAACCAAAACCCAAGAGCGCAGGACCCTGAAATTCAACACTGAGGGGAACAATGTTACCTCAGAGGTAAATGTAATTTTTGGCATCATCTGACTTGGACCATATGATCATGTCACCTTATTTTAATATAGTGCTTTTGTAAGACCTGCTGGAATGACAGAGAGATTTTCCCCCCTCCTCAGCCACGGTATTTCAGTGTCCCATCTAAAGCAACACAATGTTAGAAGAGGAATGCACAGCCCACACAGAAATATGGTGGGAGAAGGTCAATCGCTTGTACCTCTTGGCGGGTTGGGGGGGGAAGAGAAGGCAGAGTCAAGAAGTGGGCATTAACTGCACATAAGACAGCAGACAATGGAGCAATTAGTGACTTTACTTTGGTTTTTTTTTTTTTAAAGTTGCAACCCAAATTCAGAAAGCCTCATTGCTTGCAAAAGGGGGTAAAGTGATTTAAATACCTGAACAATCACACAAATTAGCTACCCAGTGCAAATGGGAAATTATGTTGTCTGAAAAGGCTCGACTTTTTGTTCAGCACAGCTACAAGGGCCAGCTTTTTCTCACCTGTATTTCTAACAGCAGACCCTGAAACATCCTTTCCAAAACACACAGCTTCAACCAGGCGATGCTTTGCTTGTCGTTTCCCACTGTCATTTTAATACAAAGAATAAAAAATGAAAACATCCTAAACCCTCTCTCATTTATTGGCATAACCCAAAGGAGGCCATGTTGCACTTTTTCCATGGCTTTGTCTCACAAGTCACTTTATAGACAATAGCAGATTAATTATAACCATGGGTTTAGCAAATCCCCATGACAAGACATTCTTATTGTGGTTGAGACAGCGTGTGCTGAAATGATAGGGAGGAAGTCTGCTCCTTTCCCGCATACAAGTCTCTTGGTGGGCTTGTTACAGCTGAAAACCAGCACGGCTGCTCTCACTGAGCCATGCAGGGCACACCGAGGGCCTGCGCGTCACCTTGCAGGCTGCAATGTCATTTGTGGCAGGGGCTTGGGTGACTGAGGTGAGAAGGAAGGAGAGGGAGTGACTTTGCTTGATTTGGGGTTCATTCAACTGACCAACATTTTGGATGCTTTGTTAAAGAGAGACCATGAGAATCAGAGCAGAGACAGAAATGAGACCCCGAGAAAAATAAAACCAGATCATTAATCAATGACGTTTATCAAGACACCTATCTGCAATAGCATTATTTCAGTGTTCATCTTTATCAACAGATGGAATGAAACATTGCATCTCTTTCCTGGGCTCTCTCCTTCCCATGTTCACAAAACCACTTCTCCTAGTTAAAAATGTACTGCTCAAATTACAGGACAAATACCTTCAGAAATCAGAAATAAATCTGCATAAAATGGTGAGATTTCCTTCAAAGCAATTCCCGAGAGTAGGGCCCACCTTAAGCTCAGGGTTAAGGAGGGAAGCAATGTTCACACATTGCACTCAGTGCTATGATTTATCATTCATTCTTCACTGTCTGCGCTTCCCTGACTTGCTGAGAGCATCATCACCAACATCAGTTCTTCAGGCCATGCCTGGGCTGGGAGGGAAGGCTACCTGCAGACCTTGTCCCACAGCACACATTCTTTCCAGGGCCTATTTTGTCACATCCTTGTCTCCTAGGCAAAACAGTGCCAAATTTATGAAGGCAGGGGAACACAAAACTAGGGCCATATATGAACAGTGATCACTCAGCACCAGACAGGATCTCCCTGGCCATGCATACAGACAACTGATCTGTCCTATGCATTGAACTAGGCAGCAGTCCTTTGGGAAAAAAAGTCATCACACAGGTAAAGGTTGTACCAAAACGTAGATCTGCATAAGGAAACTTTTATTTTTGGCATTTCCTAATTTCCTGTGTGTTTGCCTTTGAAACTTTAATAAACTTTTAATACAGGTTTTGGTATTCAGTATTTACGGTATCTACTTAAATGGAAAGATAAACACTTCCTGCATACATGGAACATAAATGTTGCAGCACCAAAATCCAGAAATAATAGATTGAAAGCATCTTTAATCCTAACCTTTTGAAAAAAGGTCAGGGTTTTTTTTTTTTAAATGTTTCTTAATGACCTATACCTTTTTGGCTTGCCTGTTAAAGAACTTTTACTGGGAAATGCGTGCTTCAAAATGTTGCTGAAGTATTCAAATTCAGCACTTAAAACTGACAAAAAGAAAAAAAACCTCATATTTTTGGTTGCCAGATTCACTAAGGTAAAACATTTCGCAAAAATATATCATTAATCTATTGTCACAATGCATTTTTAAGTGTTTGGGTAAGGCTAGGGCTGTATTGATCTTTTTGGAATAGAATATTCTTATATACTGCATTTCAAAGCAGTTTCTATTTTTTAATGAAAACATTGATATGCATACAGAATTTATGGTTTTACTGAATAGTATGGTTGATATTAAATGAGTTGATTTTGGAATTCTACTTTGTGAAATGTTTCTTTTGTGCTTTTGTTCCTGCCTTCCTTCCTTTTTTTTAAGTTCCATGTGAGGAAAGGAAAACTTTTATATGTGGAGTCTTCTTGAAAACAGAAATTTCCATCCTCTCCCATCTCTATTCAGCCTCTCTCAGCCAGGAATTCAATACTGTTTCCATTTATCGGCTCTTTTACTCAGAGCTTGGCAGGTCCCAGCCCCAGGCCAAGACCACCATTCCTTCCAGCCAAGTCAAGGCTGAGGTGCTTTACTAGGAGAGCACATGTGAGAAACGTACTTTACTGTTGCTTTTTTTGGGTTTTAAGAAAAAAAATAATAAAGTATTGTGGTCTGTAAAGACTTTCATCAGTACTAAATTCAAAGGAACTTTATTAGTTCATTGTATAATCTGTGTAAAGTGTCCAAAGAAGCTTAATTCCTCTCTTCCCTCCCTTGAGCAAACCGACAAACAAACTGGCAGCTTTCATCTTTGGTTTTGAAACAATGCTTTCCACTGAAGCTTTAAGAAGAAATCTAATCCTACATAGTTTCCTCCTTTCTTAGCTGTTATAAAAGCTTATTTTAACAAATACAGCCCATTTCATGTGTCCTTTGAAAGGGAAACGGTCCTTTAGCATAGCATGAAGAAAAAACTCCAGCAAACAGCATGGTTTTTTTTATTTTTTTTTTACCTTTCCACATGGTCAACGTTGCCTGCCACACCGACCCCTCCAATGGTATAAATTTTCCCATCGTACACCAGACTGTTATGTCGACACCTTGGGACTGTCATGCGGGACACGAGGTTCCAGTTATCGAGCAAGGACATGTAACACCAGACATCAGCGAGTGTGACACCCGACTCCATGCCGCCTGGCACCGACGTGTGGGTGAGGGAAAGAAAAGGGGAGAATTATGTGAGATCCTGGAATGGCAGCAGCTTTGCAAACAGCAATCAAAGCCAGTTACAAAGTAAAAACTCTTCAAATGACATTTGACTAATTAAAATAAATCACCCTCAATACTGAGCATCTGTTCTGATGATGTATATCTGTGTCATTTATTCACGTGCCCCAAAGGCTGTTTTTTTTTTCAATAAGATGACATGAAGAAATCAAGATGTCAGACTACGAGGGACATGTACATAAGGGGATAGACCCTTTTCAGTGTTCATAAATAACTTCTAGTCTATTAAATTACTGCAACACTTGTAAGAAGGTGTCAGCAGGCAGAGCCTATCTTGGCTTGTGAGACACAGGCCGGTCTGAAATCTAAAATGCTTAATACAGTGATGGATTAAAGCAACACATACATGGGCAGAATAAAGTCAGTGCTTGCACTGTAGGCTTTATGTCTAATTTTCAGGGACAAATTTCTTATTTATTTTCATTTGCTGATAAAGGAAAGAACCAGCTGTACCACTCCTGTAAAACAGTTCAAGATGCTCCAGTGAAATACTTATACTGGTCATTTTTTAATATCTGACTG
Source organism: Elanus axillaris (assembly GCA_026212715.1). NCBI lineage: Eukaryota > Metazoa > Chordata > Aves > Accipitriformes > Accipitridae > Elanus > Elanus axillaris. Next base: position 22,004,939 of record JANZLQ010000017.1, on the reverse strand, counting down.
AAGCTTCCAAGGTAGCCACTTAGTGGGTGTCTTACTATGCCCATTTTGAAGCACAAAGAGGTGAAATGATTTATTTGAGACCACACTAGGAGTCAGTGGTCAAGCCAGGAAAAGAAACTAGACTCAGTTCTGTGGTTTAATGAGAAAACCAGGCTTTCTTCTTAGTATTTTGCTCTCCAAACCTATGCTATGCAGTGTGGGGTCCAGTACGTGAGCTTGCAGGGGTTCATTCCCACTTCTGTTGTTTGTCCTTCCCTTTTTCCTGTGTCTTGTAAGTTTGAGCAAAGCAAAATATCAGCCAACACTCAGCTAAGTTTCCAGCCATGCAGGACCTTCAGGTCTCCTATTGTAGCCACTGAATACCATTAAGTCGCTCATCCAGATTCAAGGGAAAGAGCTGAAATAAGCTTTGAATTTGGGATCCAACAGCTTTTGTTAGCAGGTATGGCACAGCCTAAAATGGCTGTATGTATGGGAAAGTACCTCAGCTAAGAATAACTAAAAGTCATCATCTCACAAAAGCCTCCATAGAAGGCTTTTGCTCCAGCAGCAAAACGAGCATGGGCAAGAAACCATCAAGAAATAATTTCCAATCAATCCTTAGGGCCTCTATGTAGTATTAATGGAATTGAACACCACAGGCAGCAATTTACTGTGGAAAATGCAGTGACCAAACTCGGCAAGGGAAAGCCAACAGCTGTAACCCCTTACTGGTACTGCCTGGTGCATCTGTGCTCCCAACTACATCCTCAGATCGCACACATCTGCACCTCCCTGCCCAGGCTCCTCTTTTACCATCAAACCTCCACTCAGCTGCCATCAGAGCATCCTTGCATCGGCTGGTGGGAATTGCTTTTCCCCCTCCAGCCAAGCAGAGGTACCACCAGACTGCAGAAAACCAGACACCGTGATGCTACGGGTGCAGTGTAGACAGCTACTTTGGGAGTTAAAGCCTTTTTTAGGAGCGTGGTCTCAGTTTCATTGAAATGAAGAAGATTATAGGGCTAGTGACTATTGTCAAAAGAGAGGTATCAACAACAAGCACAAAACGTGAATGCTCCTGTAAGCAAATACTGTAAGTGTAGGTCACATATTCAGCAGTTCAGCCTGTCTGTCTCAAATTCAATAACCCACCATTTAGATTCAACTACAGCCAGTATTTTAAATTGCTTTTCTATGGCAGTGAAACCTCTTTGCATTCTTGATGGTTGTCAGGCTTATTTTCTTCACGTTGCAACTGCAAAATATTGCTGTTGACTGCTTTGAGAGAACATTAACGCCACAGAGAAATGCAGAATGATAAAAGCAGGGAAATCCCTCTCTCCCAACCCCCCTCCCACTTGTCTTTTTTTTTCTTCAGGAGCAGCTGGGTAAAACTCCGGCATGTACTTCTTTGTCTGTGCTGCCTATGTTGTAAGGAAGAAACTTTTCTCTCAGCCCAGTAAATCTGGGGCATGAATATATTAAGAGCAGCCCTGTGGAAAAGGACTGGGGCATACTGGTGGACGAAAAATAGGAAATGACCTGGCAGTATGCATTTGCAGCCCAGAAAGCCAACTGTATCCTGGGCTGCCTCAAAAGAAGCCTGACCAGCAGGTTGAGGGACGTGATTCTCCCCTCTACTCCACTCTCGTGAGACCCTACCTGGAGTACTGCGTTCAGCTCTGGTGTCCCCAACACAAGAAAGGTTAGACCTGTTAGAGTGGGTCAAGAGGAGGGGCATGAAAACAGTTAGATGACTGGAGCACCTCTCCTATGAGGACAGGCTGAGAGAGTTGGGGTTGTTCAGCCTGGAGAAGAGAAGGCTCTTGGAAGACCTTATTGCAGCCTTTCAATACTTCAGGGGGGCTTATAAGAAAGATGAAGAGGATTTTTACTAAGGCCTATGTGAAAGGACCAGAGGTAACAGTTTTAAACTGAAGGAGGGTAGATTTAGATTGGATGTAAGGAAGAAATTTATTAGAATGAGGGAGGTAAGACACCGGAACAGGTTGCCCAGAGAAGTTGTGGATGACCCATCAGTGGAAGTGTTCAAGATCAGGTTGGATGGGGCTTTGAGTAACCTGATCTAGTGGAAGATGTCTCTGTGAATGGCAGGGGGGTTGGACTAGGTGATCTTTAAAGGTCCTTTCCAATCCAAACCATTCTGTGATTCTATGATTCTATGAAATCTGCTGCTTACCTGAGAGATAGATGTTGTCCCCAGCGCTGACCACGCTGAAAAACTCTCGATCATAGAAAGGCAGGCTGGCCAACGGGTACCACTTGTTGTTTTGAGGATTTAAGCAAGTGACTGCTGTTAAAGCACGCTGATTCATGCCAATCATCTGACGGCCCCCAACTAAGACTATTACCTCGGCTACACCTAGGATTCAAGTAAGAAAAATAATATTATAAAGAAGTGTCTCAACCAGGCAGGAGCTTATCAAAAAATGCTCAGCAGTCAGGGTAATTATAATGTATCATATATAAATCTGTTTTAGACTGTGCAATCAAACCAAGAAGGGTGAGAAAAAAGGGAGTGTGTGTGTGGGAGCGGTGGGTGAGGAACGACACTATGAACATGCTTGGGAGAACTTGGGAGGGCACATGCCATCTGGGGAAAACTTGAAGGGCAAAGAAATAAAAAGGCAGTTCCATGTAAAGATGTCTGTTGATTTCAACACTCTTTGAGTGAGACCTGCATATAGCAAATTCCTGTTCCAGTGAAGAAAATGGGAATTTTGTGAAGGACTGTGATAGCTTTGCAGCTTGGCCATTATCCAGGGAAAGTATGTTTGGACTTTAACCTGAAGAAGGTGTTCTCACACTAAAAGCTAATGTCTGGAGGAGATTTAAGCTATGGTTATGGTTCTTCATGCTCATCTCTCTGCATATGCTCTGTTAACATACCATTTTCTGGTGTTTTGGTTTTGGGGTTTTTTTTGTGCTTTTCCCAAAGAAAGCAGGTTTTCCAGACATAAGTAACGTGCTGAAGCCATGGATCAGGGGCTTAGCATACTAGGTGCTAAGAAATGTGATGGAGATTGCCCCTGCCCTAATATAGTTCTTAACTGAGATTTATCTGTGCTTGAACAGCTTCCCCAAGCCTGTAACATGCAGGGTGTACAGCAAGCCAAATTCTCTATTCATGCAAACGGACAAAACTTTTGCAATCAACATCTCAGAGTCTTTACTCCCATTTCACAGCCAGAGCTAAATCAAATCTGAGCTGTGTTACTCCAGACTCAGACTCACAGTGATGGGTCACATATAATTCTGGGACGTTTTCTGGCTCTCTCACCTCAAGAGCCAAGTGCTGGGGGCAGTTTGGATTTAGTATTTAGCAGAAGTGTTAAAAATCCTTCTGCTGCAATTGTAAGTCCCAGGGCAATTTGTAGCCATGAGAGGTAGGCTCAGAAGCAGGCCACGAGCTGGAAGGAATCACCATTTCAGGATCTGTGTTTGCAGCTGGACCCGTTGCTGAGATGTGTTATGGTGCTCAGCCTAGAGACAAGTGTGCACAGGCAGGGCGGTCAGAAGTGCAGAAGTGAGATTGCTAGCAAGAGAGATTAGGAGTTGCAGTGGAGAGGAATGTGTTTTTAGAATAATGGATTATCGTCATTCTTCATTAGCGTTTTCAAAAAATATATTTGTGTCATTAAAGCAAGGTTACTCTCCTAAAAGTTATTATGTTAAAGTGCTGTACAGTTTTAAATAAATATTTCTCAGTAACAAGAGATCATTATTTTTGCGCCATACAAGAAAATCTAATCACCTGTGCAAGACATAACTTGATTATAATCAATGACCTCAAGAGGGCATGTGACATGCTGCAACGAGTCCACAAAGGGTGTTTAGAGATCCTTTGTGCCTACATGAATGCCGCTGATATGCAAAATAACATGATTCTATATAATTAGACTCTGACCTAAAAAACTATAATCACCCTCTCTTACCCTTAGAGAATCACTTTCCCCTCATCAACAAGCTTCTGGAAATGGATCATATTACACCTACAATTTTATATACATAAAATAAGCACTTTTCAAAAATCCCTTCAAACATCACACCATTAGTCGTCTTCAGTGAAAGACTTTTCAGGGTAGATTGTTATTGAAAGTCCTCTACACTTCATCCTTCTGAAAGGTGCCTTGATGAGGCAGTCTCCAGAAGCTGCAAATGCTGTGGTTTGATATGCCATCTCCATGCTGCATTAGCATTAGTAGCAGTGACAGAAAGTTTTGCCTGGCTTTGTGACTGTACTTACGGGAGGCAGAAGTACAGGCAGCATGTTAAAACAATACACCTGTTTCATCTGACTCCTTCTTGGATGTAGTTTTCCTACATGGTATTTCCACCACTGTCTGCTATTTAGGATATTAGGATTTAGAAATATTTAGGATATTTCTCACACTACCGTGATTTGGGCTCTGCTGGCAAGTTGGGAACTTGGGTTTCTTGTCATGTATTTTTCCAAAAAGGAAAATGCATGAGTTTCTCAGGTGAGAAACTTCTTGAAGAGACACAGTTCTCCACAGCTACTTGGTTTTTAAAAGGGAATATATCATGTGTGATCCATTTGTTTTGTAGGCAGCAAACAGCCTGAACTTGTACTGTAAGACTCACCATATGAAAAGAATATATTTACATAGGGCTGTGAAAGTGAAGCTGTTTTATAAATATTAGTCACATCCTCCCCACAAGAGGCTGAATGGCAAAAAGGAGCAAATTTTTCATCTATTTTTGCAGCTAGAGAAACTGAGGCATGGAGAGCAAGGGGCTCACTTTCAGGACGATGGGGGAATGCATGATCTGCCCTAGATAGTAATTCCTAAAAATTAGGCTCCTTTTAAATCCTGTTTCAGGAATGTACATCTAAATACCCAAGTGTGACCACTGGGAGAGGCTCCTAAATGCTTGAGCAAAGCAGAAATGGAAAATTGAGCTCGAAATATAACCAGACTCTGAGAAGGAGCCAAGGGAAGCAGCTGAGGTCTGTGCCCCATCCCAGGACATGTCCTGGCCATGCCCTGTAACTGCCAGATCAGGGAGCTGGTGTCGTTGAAGGAAGTTTTGCTTTACCTGCAGAGAGCCTGGGCCGGGTCCTCGGCGTCTGCATCTCTTGTCGGGCGTGCGGCAGCATGTGATAACGTTTGGCTTCATTCACGAGATCCCGGCAAGCCTCCGAAGACTTTATCAACTCCTCATTGTCAACAACATTTAGCAGATAGCTGGGATGGATGAAGGGGAGGCGCACCACTGCCAGCAACTCTGCAGCATACTGTGAGGGGGGGGAAATAGTAACACATTGCAGCCTTCATGCTGGAGCCCAGCTGCTCAGCATCTCTGTCTCCTTCCCTGCAGACTGTCCCCTGTCACCCGACATGGAAAGATGCTTGTCATGGATGTTGCATACAAGCCCTGCCTAGCGATTGGGTGGGACAGAAACAACGCAGCCCTCAGTGCTCCCTGACCCAGGCTGGTTTTGGTCCCAGGACTGAAAAATCATCTTCAAAAGGAGGCAACTCTTGTTATATAGGCCTGTGCAGAGGGATTTTTGAAACAAAAGCTTATTCTGAACTCAGGCTGAATATAACACCTTGTGCACTGGAGAGATGGAGTAAGCTTTTGAGTTTTCTGAATTAACCTTGAAATATGAGCATGGTTGTTGCACTGTAAAAAAAACAACCCCAAAGTCTTTTTTGGCACTATAAAAGTGAAACAAAAGCCAATCAATAGGTGGTTTTCAACAACTGCTATGGCAGAGACTGAATAATATCAGCCAATTTGCTAAAAATCTTTTAATTAATAGGGTTTATTTGCTGGTGAAATAAATCATGTAGTTCTAGATTTTGGGGAAGTCAAACTCCAGAGGGTGCTATACAAATACTGACAGTAAGTTTCATCTTCTAAATAAATACATTAAACCTTGGAGGGCAAAGGACACCCGAACAAATGAAGCTGTCTGTCACTGAACATGGCTTAAAGAAGAACAAAATCCCAAGAGAGAAAACTGCAATCGAAAAACCAAGACTCTATCCCTAGATTTTTCTTTTTATATATAATTGGTTATATCACAACACAGCACAAGAGTACAGTGAAAAGCGGAGTAATAGGAAACCGTGGTCCTCGAGAAGCAATGCAAACAGGATGCAAACTAAGGGCGTGCAGCAAGAAAAGATAATCATCTGTTGTGATAAATATTCATATAGCAGCAGCATTCAAAGATTCCAACTGGGATTGAGGCCAGGATGCAAATAAATATTCCTGAGGTCTGTGCGACAGGTCCTGAGAAACACGGGGCGCCAGCAGCATCTGCTGGCCTGCAGATGCCTCCCGTCTTCCAGAAGCTACTTGGCTCTCACTTTCTTTTTCAGCATGCCTGTCCATGCAGTGCATGAGAGCCAAGTCACAGCAGGAGCAGGGATGGGAATGGGGCAAGGGCACAGAGAGATGGGAGGGCAGAGATGCGTCCTGAGCCATCTAATGTGCTGGCCAGGCAGGTGAAGATGCAGTGTCACCTGGGACTGCTGCCAGGGTTTCCCCTTTCCCCACCCAAATTGAAGAAGCAGGTTTCATTTAGGAGGAAAACAGAGGATTTCCCCTCCCAATAGCAACTCACACCACTCTCCTGCCAGGTGAGCTTGGTGGAAGCTCAGTCAAAGCAAGGATGTAACTACCCATGGGGAGCTGAACCCCACATGTGCCTGCAGGGCCACGGTGGCAGGGAGATGTCCGTGGTCTCGGGCTGACTCCCAGCCCCCTGCTCACCAGCCTGCCTTGACACCATGGCCAGCAATTTTAGGTACAGCCCAAAGAATTTAGGTCTGGCTAGCCTACAGTTGTTTGTGGATGAAAAAGAGAAGTGATGCAAAAGGCACAGAAAAATGACAGCGCTCATCTTCAGGAAAAAATCCCACGTGAGCGGCAAGTCTGTGGCTTCTTGATATTACCTCTGGTGCGACACAGGGCTGATTAGGGCTTGATATCACTTCATCAGCCTCCAAACCAGAAAAGAAGACACTCCTCTCTTTTCCCTTGCTGAAATCCATTTCTAAGGCGCCTTCTAAGAGGTAAAACGGCTGCTCCCCTTCCCCAGAGTCACAAATGTCAGGCACTTGGCTGCAGATATCTTAATGTCATTAAACGGTACCTTGTAGGAGAGGGAGCAGTGGACATATGGCAGTGGGTGGCAAAGCTCTGATTTCAGGAAGTGCTTTTTTAAAGAAGGTTGGGGGCGTTTAACCTTACATGGGAGCCAAGACGAAACGTGGCATCGGGACATGGATAGCGGGTATACTGGTGATGAGCCAGACAACCCCCATGGTGGAGGTTAATCCCTACTACAGGCTGCTCAGGAAGCAGTACAAGTCGTTAAAGGGCAGTTTAAATAAAGTTGTAAAATATATGGAGTGTGTAGTGGAGCCAGCACCTTCCCTCGGTGCGGTGGGACACATCAGAGCTGCCCCTGATGCTCGTGAGAAAAGTCTGCCCTGGAAGCAGCCGTAACATGAAGCAATGCAAAACACAGGTGCAAACTGTGCCACTTACTGTGCCACTGAGTTAGGACATGGGGTTCAACAGGCACCACGATGTCCCAAAGTTGAGTGTGAATTAGCATTGGGAAGAGAGCTCCCCTCAGAATTGTCAGGGATGAACAATTTCCACAGGCCCGGTGGAGCAACCACCTCCATCTCCTACCTTTCCCAGAATAATGGGGCAGCGCCGCTGCCTGAGCATCGCAAGCTCTCCCTCTTGCTCACCCACCTTGCTTTAATTAGGGAAGTGAGAAAATGTGATTCTGTTTCTCTCCTGGATTTCCCCCCCCCCCCTTTCTCTCCTCTTTTGTCTGAGCTTGTGGCTTATTTTGAAAGGGAATAATAATTAGAACATGTTGCTCCCCTTTCATCAGCTTGAAAGTTAATGTCACATATCAAAACCGATGTCACTTTTCACTCTTACTCTTCCCTTTGCTCAAACAGCTAGAAAAAGCCGTCTGTGTGAGTGTGTGTGTGTGTGTGTGTTCATGACCATGTGCAGTCACGACGGGCTCGTTGCTGATGGCATTAAGGGTACATATAATTGCAGTGTTTTTTACCAAGGGATTTGAAGAGTACGTACCATCGCAGTGCCTCTAGAAGACAGGAGAGGCTTTTATAAACTAACGGCTTTTCGCACCAGCTCTTTTAAGCACTATAGTCAAGGGTGAATTTCATTTAGCTTCACTGATTTAAGAATATTCAAGTGATTTAGGCAATCAGCAGCCTTTTTCTTTTGGATTCTCCCTTATGAAGGCTTCCTAGCTCTGTTAGCTATGATTGTACTAAATATCCTGTTACTATTATCCTTTTCATTTAAGACTGGAATAAGCACCGTAAAGCATTTCAACCTCCTTACCATCTGTTATTTGCTCTCCATTCTCTCTTGTCTTTCCGTTGTTCCTTATACAGCTATGAAATATCTACTGCACCTACTGATGTTACTGGGTTTTATTAAAACAGCAGAATACCTGAGCAGGGCACACTGCCAAATTCAGCAGACAACAACCTCAGGTCCCTGGAGTTGCGGTTTGTGCCTGTAACTCTGAGGATGTTTTTTTCTTGCTACTTGGCTGCAGGCACTAGCTGGACAAGTAGAAATATTTCTCAGGTCTTTGCTGGGAATCACTTATGACTACTCTATAACCTGCATCACATGCCAGGGTGAAGCACAGAATATTAAATGCCCCTTCTGGCCTAAAATTAGGAGTTATCCACTCATAAACATGGGAGACTGTGACTCACCTCCTTGAAAATGGACATCATTATGCAAAAATCTAACGAATTTATTGTTTAAAATGCTAGCGAAGATTTTGAACACAGTCAGTACTGTTTTCTCAGGTGACATGGACCTCAGCACAGCTCCTGTTGGATGAAGGGAGCTGCTTGGGTTTTGCACCAGCAAAGCATCTAATCCATAAACTCCTTCCTGAGTGGTGATGCTGCAGGATACCCTCAAGGTGCTGTGCACAACCAGGGTGATTCTGCCAGAGCCACCTCTAGCACGTGAACAAAGGCTTTGCAGACAGGCACTTGGGACACAGAAGAGTAACAACTTTTAAGAGATGCTGTCTGGCCTGCTTCAAGGCACCTATGTCACCGAGACTGCTTTCAGCGGCTGAACTGAAAGCAGGATCCTCAGCCAGCCTGCAATCACAAGTGTGCTTCATAAAAAAGCAGGGAAAGAAAAATCTTAGGAGAACTTATCTTTCCTTAATTACCTAAACATTTCTGGGGAGAGATTCAGCTCTAGATTCAGACATCTAAATAGGTACATATAAGCAAGTATTTACTTGTCAGCTAGACATGTGTAAACTCACGTTATAATTAATAGTGACTTAGTCAACACACTTAACAGTCCCCAGAGCAATCTGATCTGACTGGATGGATCACGCACCAGGGGAAGCAGAAAACATCAATGTCCCCTTCTGGCCTAAAACTGTGAGCCATCAGCTCCTGGGAAAGGAAGTGTGTTCATCAGACCATGCCTCAGACCATGCCACATTGAGATGTCTACAACAAGATGTCAACCCAAACCGGAGAGTGATTATTTCTCCCCTCTGGTGGGAATTTTCACATCCGTTTGCCCTGGGCACTGTGCTCAGAAGGTTGCGATCTCACTACAATGAAGCCTAAATGTTATCATTGGGTCAGTGTTGACTCAGAGGAATAAGTGATCAACATGATCTGCTATACCTTGAAGTTGGCCATTTCAAGCCTTTCTCTAATAATCTGTTCATACATAAGTTACTCCCATCTCTGTAGGCATGTCAGAGGTTGAGCAAACTAGACTACAAAACAGTTGATATGTTTTCTTTTTTTGTTCCTGGCTGGTAGTTTGGACATTTACTTTGCTAAACTTCTTGTGACATTTCTTCTCCTACTAATTATATCAGTATTATGAACACTTGCTTGCAAGTGGGCTTTGTTCTGGTATGTTCTAAGTCTCAGTTACAAAACCCTCTTCAGTATCACATTAAAAATAATCTTTTTATTCTCAAATCTCTAATCCAGTAAAATCCTCACAGGTATTCTCCAAAAGGAGTCTCAGTTTGCTCCTGCACTTGGGCTATGGCAGTATATAGTTAGTTTTAAAAGGAAATATGTTTACTGCTACAGAGTCAAATTTCCTGCTCCTTAAATGCTACACTGGAAAGCTCTGAAGATTTTTAACATTTTTGAAGAAATGCCCAGAGAGGTTAAAATAATGTTTCCCTTATGCCTTATAATTCATCTGTATCTCTAGTTTACTGTTCTCCTACAAAGGACCCTTTGTGCTATCTGCCTAAAGAAACAGACTTCAGCTAGAAATACAAATACGGAAGTTAGATTACCCACATTACAATAGGGTTTTGCTCCAATAAACTGCTGTTTCAGCTCTTTATGCATAATTCCAATAGAGTTTTTAAAAACATTACAAAGTAAGAATATATTTGATTCATCTGAGAGCTATGAAGATTTATGTCATCTCACGTAAACCCTGGGTTCAGACTCACCCCATGCCTTGCACTGGCCTGATCTGAGAGCTGCAGCAAGGACCTGCTCAGACGGAGGAAGGCATCAGGGACAGATCTGAAGCAGAATCAGTTCCCCACTGCATAAAACTCCTTCAAATGACAAGAGTGCACTCTAATTAAAAAAGACCACCCAAATGCCCTAAACCGGCAGATACTAGCCTTTGATGCATACCCTGCAGCCATGTAACGCATTGCCCAGTGGGCTGTGCCAACGGTGACAGCTGGGGCTGCGGTGTGGTGGCCACGCAAGAAGGCACACTGGCGTGGTGATGTGAGCGGTCCGTCCCCGCAACCATCTCCAGCCCAGCCCAGGCTTTCCCAGCAGATTACCCAACCTGATATTCAAAATATTGCTGGCACAAAGTTTCCAAGTGCAAGCTCAGAGGGGAACTGGCTGGTTTGGGAAAGCCAAAGCTGTTGGTGCATTGCTCTGTCATTCTTAGAAATACGCCTTTTTTGGCTGGTTTTTCATGGTGCTACCCTGCTCCTTGGTAATGAGGGTACTTGCTTTGATACACCTAACCCCTGGGTATTACAAAGACATGCTGTGTTTCCAGTACCCTCCTGCACATTCCTACACCCAAGGTCACATCCAAGCCCAACCTGAGCTCCCTGGTGCACTCAATGTATTTATTAATTACCCATATTGACTTCTTGGAATTGCAATGCTGCCTTCAGATTAAACCAAAAGTCTTGGCAACATGTCAGCCAACAGCCTCATAATATCATGAGATAAACATGTGGCAGAAAATTTGGTTTGCAGGCACTGGGTTCAGCCAGTGGCTCGGTGGCAGAATGCCATGTGCATAAATCTCATGCCTAGCAAGAAGGGAAGAGCAGCCCCTCTGTCTTCCTGAAATAAGGTTTCAACGTGACATCTTTACGGCAGCACAGCTGACTAAACACTGTAATGTCATCAGCACCATGTAAAGTGAACTGCTGTCCTCTTCTCTGAACTGTTTGCAAAGCAGCTCACGGGTAGGTATTTCTAGCAGTAATATGATGAGAGTTTTTAAAATATGCAGGAAGATAAATCATTGATCCATCATACTTGGAATTTATCTAATACTAAGGCTTAAAGAACTTTACTCTTACCATGCAATCTCTAGCTTGCTGACTGAAGTCTATCAAATAAACCCCCTAAGTTCCCCCTAAGGTTACTACAGAGGTGAGTGGCCTTTCTTTTGTTTACAGGCAGTCACCTATCCAAACACTTGTATGCACACAGATGCACCACAAAAGCACGCTGCCAACAACAAAATGGCTGAAGCTTCATAGAACCAAGAACTCCTGATACATCTATCCCTACAACATACTGACACATGAATCCATGTGCAACAATTCTCCAAAATGCTTCTCCCCTATGGTGTAAAATGATTTTGTTTCTGGATGTCAGTCCTGAGAGCTGGGGCCATGTGCAGCATAAGGCAACTCAAGTGAGCATGTGTGAGGAGCTACTTGTGGATGTGTGTCTTTATAAGGCTGTTGCTTCAGCAACTGTAGAGAAATATTTTGGTAAAAAATAGGAAAATGTGTTGGAAAAGCCACAAATGAAGAGACTGAGAAGACTGGGAGACAAGGGAGCTCCTCAAACCAATTAAAACTTCAGAGAAATAATTCAGCAGATTTTCAGTCAAGGATATCCCTACATGCATCCTCTTTTTTTTTTTTTTTTATTTAATGCAGTTTCTTCCTCAGTATATAGCTAAGGACATGTTCCTGCACTGATTTTGTTCCTCTTGCTGCCTTTTCTTCTCCCTCTGTAAGCCTGTACAGGCTCTGAGTGTGTCTGCAAAAGCCTCATTTAAATCTGTGCTCTTTGAGCAGCCCGTCCCCGGGAAATCACAGGGGTTACTGCTCATCCCTTGCGTTTTTCACTTTCAGAGAAATTGGAGCTTCTTGCACTTTCATTATGGCATCTTTTTGAATTTGTCTGCTCTTCCCACAAATGGATTTCAAAGCATCAGTGTAGCCTGGGCTTTTCAAAGAAGCCTAATTTAAGAGTAATAGCGTGTTAGTGCCTAATTCACTTCGGCTCCCTTGGAAGCTTCCTTTTCACACATTCCAACACTGCCTTCCTGAAGCTTAATGCCCTTAAGTACCTTGGTTGATCAATTAATTTCCCATTAAAATGAATTTAAGTAATTTGTACATACTGGTATTGGGTATCAGCTTCTGAACATCATTACCTCCTTGTCACTGCAGAGCAGAGTTGGAATTGTGCTTATTCCCTGTCAGATTGTCCATTTTCTTGGAGCAAGCCACTCTTCTGCATAACTTTGGAGACTCTTTAAAATGTGCCTGAGAAATTATGCTACCATCTCAACATGCTAACTGCAGACCAGGGATCTTTCATCTGCTCTCTCATGGTTACCAACCCCTTCTCCTCTGCAGGATCTTGCCTCTGAACTGCCATTACCTGTCATTGGCAAAATATAGCCCACAGGCATTTGTAGCATTTTTGACATAAATCCTTTTCTCCTTCTCTCCATCACCTTTCCTTACCCTCACTGACAGTTACAGGGCTTTCAGGTGGGCTTTGTGTTTGCTTAGACTAATTTGCCAAGTCTCAATTCATCCCAGCGGTCCTTACTGTTGTTATAACCCTTGCATCCTTCCAGGCAACTCCTCTCCTTGGGGCTTCAAACGCTCATAGACATTTATCCCTTTTTAGCTGTCATTAGGCCAAGTCATGCATATTCACATCTTTTAATCTTTTTTTTCTCACATCAGTTCCTTCAGTCTTTTAATCATTTGTGTTGCTCTTCTCTAAATTGCCTCCAATTTGTCTACGCATCTCTGGTTCTCAGGCACCATGAAGATGCTGCTTAGACAAATCTGCCTCTGAGGACGCAAGTTCATAGAAGGCTTGTTAATGCCTTTACAGTGGAGACATTTCATTTTGCTGCTGGACATCATGATTTTAAACAGGGTTCGAAAAAAGGGCACACGATTATATCCTTGCAAAGTGCAACAAAAGGTGACTGCCATTCAGCTGAGCCTCTCGTGTCACTCATAGCTGCAGTACCTGTCTCTCTTCCAGCACTACTCTTGGCAACTTGTTGAAAAGTTTGTCCTCTCTTCAGTTCTTGTCCCTTCTCAGGGTGAGAGGGAAGCTTCATGCAAATGGGAGTCTTGTTTTCCCAGGCTTTCTGTTATTAATAAACATGTTACTATGTTTTTTTGTGTCAAAGAAAACAGATACAACTTTGGGCTTGGACCAGAAGGTGGGAAAGTTTCCAATGAGCTTTGGTATGTATGCCTGTGCTCTGGGCAGGCAGCAAACTGCTGCACATCCAGCAACTTCCCATCTTCCCCATCCGGCGCTGACACTGGGCATGACTGCAGCTCTGCACAGCTCTGGCAATCATTAGTACCGGCAGACAATATGGCTCGTTATCCACTGAATCCTCCCAAGAGCCCATGTGGGAGGCATCACTTCCCTCCAGCTTATAATGTAAGAAATGGGGGAAGAAAAGGTGAAACAACCTGCCCAAGGCCATGCAGAGAGCTGGGGGATGAGCTCAGGTGAATACCACTTGGGGCCTGGCAGAAGCCTTAGCTTGTTCGGATGGCTCAGACAGTTCTGGTTTCCAGACAGTAAAGCCTCCATTACACAATATATTTTTTGCATGAGTTCACTGGAGTTGTAATAAGCTTATCAAGGGGATAACTGTTAGGATAAACCCTACAATCTTGTCCATCAGTCAGGAAAAGAAATAAATAGAAAAAAACAGTAGATTCACATTTCCAGATGTGTCAGTTGGCTGCAGGTTTTCCACTCAGTGACAAGCAATCAAGAGGACTCCTACAACCAGTGCTCTGCGTCTGCTGGTACAGGAAATTACCTACCTAGTCCAGACCTCACATCACAGGTTGCTTCTTTCGGTTAGACCGATTTTATGTGACTGCACTACCAGCAGCACTAAAATAGCTCCATAAACATTACCATATGAGCTGGTGTGGTGCTCCAATGCACTGGATACAGTTATTTACCAAATCCTAGCTTAAGACATATGTCATTATCTGAACTGCCTTTCTGTCTTACATAGCTGGATCAGTAACTTTTAAAGCACTGTTATTCCCCCTTTGTAACAAGGCTCGGATACTGTTTTTTGTAATGCCATAGAGCACTTTTATAAGCACCGTAAGACTTCGTATGAGCACAATTTGCAAAATTAAAAGTCAGCCAGAGCACAGCTTTTCAAACTTGCCTTGCAAGCAAATCCTGGTTTCTTGCCTGCCACTGCCCTCCAGCCTGGTGGGGAAAGAATTAACAAAAGCAGAAACAGTTAGATACCCAAAGAAGAGCTTTTAGAAAGGCAGAGAAGAGCAGGAAGACAGCAAACAATGCCCTTCCAGAAGAAGGGGAGGGTCCATTGAAAATTTCCTTCCAGGGGCTCTCTGAAAGGGATCCAGACAGAGGAGGAGGCAGTGATGGCTAAGTTGTCATAAAAGTGCAGCACAAGGAGCTGTGGTGTGGGGAGCACAAGTAGTGAGATTTACTGTCCCCAGGTGTGAGCTTGTGCTCCAGAGTGACACAAAGCCATTAAAGCTTTTTTTGCAGCAGCCCCTGCCAGGCTTTGCCAGGGAAGATGGACATGCAGGTGAGATGAAGAGCACAGACCTTTCCCTGTTTGTGCCAGACATCCAGCTTCGGGAGAATCACCAGTTCAGTGCTTGAAATAAGCTGCCAAAAAGGCATTTTAATCATCTGCCATTAGAGCTATTGAAAATAAAAAAGTGATGACAGAGTCTGGCCTGTCAGGAAAAGGGAGATGGGGAGAGGGAAGATAGGAAAAATGCAGGCCCTGGAAATCCACGCCTTGAAAGACTTAATTGCCAGGAATGCCTTTGGGAAAGAGAAATAAAACCAGACCAGCCACTTGAGGAGTGAGTAGAGCCAGAGTGATGTCTTGGGGCCGTTGCAATTCACGGCTAAAACTTCTCTAGTAACCCTCCCAACACATCCCACCAGCTGAGCGCAAAAGCAACACTCCTGTTGCTGCACTGGTGTCCTCCATGTGCTGGCTCCCCACCCCAAAGAGTCAAGTGAGCTGAGTGAATCCATCTCACCAAACTGTGAATAAGGTGAAAATAGCCATGCACAGCTCTTGCAAGAAGGTCCACCCCACGTTCCATATTGCCATGGTCGCCCAGTTCTGCAAAGCTCTGAGCAGCCTGTGCATCTCATGGGAGCTTGGGCAGTTCCTGGCATAGTGGGCCTTGCCACACACCAAGCACAAATTTTCACTTATCATCTTTATCAGAAATAAGATTACTTAGGTCTATCTTCCTTCCTATCCACTGTCAGAGCTATTTGCTCCTGGGCTCTGAAAATGCAGAAGTCATTATTGTAAAGATGGTACTTTTCATGGTAAGTATGAGTACCTACTTTTAGAAAATAAGTACCTATTTAACTAAGAGCTTTATAATAGATCAAGCAGTGCAGTGCACAGAGCACAAAAAAAGTGAGAGCTACAATTCAAGGAAACTAGTTTAGTGGTACGATTGGGCATGAAAATAGTTATCTAGTTAGTATCTTTAACATTAATTTATTCAAGACCCTCATCTCTGGATAAATTCAAATTAAAAATTAAAAGCCCTTGTAAAGTAATGCATGAAACTAAAGCACCACAGAGAAATTTGGAGAAGCAAATAAAACTGTCATCATAAACTACAAAGGCACTGCAGAACCAGAACAGAGGGGAAGGAAACTTGGAAATAAAAACCCCCAGAAAACCAACCCACCCGCAACATGAAAGAAAGAGGGGAGGAGATGGCGGTGGCAGAAGCGAGAGGGGAGCAAGAAAACCCACCACTTAAAAAAATAAATTCATAACATCACCGCAGCAGGGCGCCGAAGGAAATATTTAAACCAGTAATTTTGAAAAGGTAACCCAGACCGGCTGGTGAGTGACACCTTCTGTTTGCACCAGGCAAACAGGCTCCTGCCGCAGGGCTCCTGTACTGCAGCCCCTGGGAATAATCCCTGAAGTTGCATTAGCTTCAGAGGTCAGAGCTGCACAGAGCTGACTGCTGTCATCAAACTTTAAGCAAGCAGGGAAATACTCTGTAAAACAATGTGTTTTTCAAGGCCAGCGAGAGCCAAAAAGGAGACCATTTTGATAGATCAATGATACTGTGTAAATGTTTTAGGCAGTAATAATATTGGACAATGCTAAATGGCATTGCTGGCACATGGTGGAGGTGGTCAGGGAGAGCAGCGGGTCCCCAGCATAGGATTGCCCTACTGAGCTACATCACCTGCTCGCACAGGGCAGGAAGAGTTTGAAGAAAGGCCCTGGGTGCTGCAGGCGGGAGGCAGTGCAGGCAGCAAGGTTTGGCCTGGCATGGAGTACCCCACTGTCCTTAATGCCCTTATCCTCACCCAGCAGCCTAGTGAGGTCAGGAAATGCTATTTCTCCCACTTTCCAGGTGAGGGGCAGAGGTGCAGCTGCTCCAGATCACATCCAATGACGCATTTAATATCCCATTGTGCATTTAGGTGCTTGAATTCCCATTTAAATCATCACATCCTTTTGTGATGTGGGATGGCATCAACAATGTGTGGCCAAGTGTCTCCCTGAGTCCCGTCTGGTCCATAACTGGACTGTCCTCCTGAAACTAGCCAAAATTGTGACTGGTGATCGACAGAAGTAACTTTGACCTCCAAAGGAGGGGAAAGGGGGAAAACAACCTTCCCCTTCTGAGGGTTGTGGGGAGAATTGGCCTCCAAAAGCAGAGATTTGGGGTTCAGACCACCAGAATTCACTACTCACAAAAGCCAACTTGCAAAGCTGCACCGAAGGCAAGTGGCAGGTTTTTAAATATCACCAGGGACTTCTTCTGGTCCCAAGGACAATCATCAGCCTCCAAATAGTCATTGCTTCTAGCATTTATCTGGAGACAGTGCTAAGCAAAGTAATACACTTAGTTTCTTGAGTCAAGAGCAGACAGCATAGCTCAGCTGGTTGAGGAAAGGCTAACTCTAATAAATATATAATACCCAAAGGGTTATCTAAGCAGCCAATAAAGATACAGCATCCTTTTTTTTTTATGTACTGAAGTTACACTCATTCAGTGTGTGGCATCAAAAGAAATACAGATTTTCTGACAGATTTTTATTTCCCACTGTTACTAAAAAGCATCCTCTTCTTAAAGCAGCAGCTCGCACAACTAATCCTTCCTGATTTATCTCTGACCGAGCCCGCAGCCAACAACTCGAGGCCCTAGCTTTGTGCCATGCTTGTCACAAACAAGATTCTCATTCTAAATGATCAGATACAGGATTCAGATTTTGAAATTACATACATTTTGTGCATAGCCTTCATTCCCTTTCTCTTTTTTTATCTGAACTGCCCATCCCTTCTCCTACACATCCTCATGTTTAAAATTGCACTGGGATGGTTTCTATTTCAAAAGAGGCATTCATGGGAACAGAGCAGAGTGAGGCTGCTGAGATTATTTTTACCTGAGCTCTGATTGCAGCGTCCTTCTTAATCCACTTTATCACTGTTTCATACACCAGCTCCTCTGCTTTGGTGTTCAGGCTGTCATTGGACATGTAGGAAATGAAGTCGTCTTTTGAGATATTAAGGATCTCTTCTTGGTTTGCCACCTCTGGGAAAATCTGCAGGGCGTATGCTTTGGCCATGTTGTATAGTTCCGTGCACTGCATGGCTTCAGCCATGGCTAATATTCCTAAGCAGTTGCTAGCAGTCAGCTGTTTTTCTAAAAAGACAAAAAAAAAAAAAAAGCAAAAAAGCAAGTGACTATTATTAAAAGCAAGATTCACATTTTTACTCAGTTAATGAAAAAAATAAGAGTCATGGACAAACCTTGAACCCTAATTCCTAATTAATTTCAGGGAGTTAATTAGAAGCAGCACCCTGGGTTACTCTAGGATTGGGGTTTAAAGGACAAAAATCAAAGTCTGTCTAACAGCTGAGCTGGGGATGGGGAGACAAATGCACTGAGTTTGCTTTTCATGTAAGCCTTCACAAGGCACTGGGGAAACCTACTGACATAATAGTATCTGGGGCTTCCCAAGGGACGGGAACCCAGCCAAGAGACTGCTGCTATTTCTACCGCCTACAATGTTGCTTTAAGAAACAGCAAAGATGTAAATGCCAGTGCAGACACTTAAGAATAAATGCAAACAGCACTAAGGACATTTTTGAGGATGCTGCAGTTGCTTTATGATAATTTTTGCCCTGTTCAGCTACTAAGCTACTTCAAATAAAAAATAAATCCTGTCCCCCCCCTTTTTTTTTCAAAGGAACTTTGTTCCTGCTGAATGTGATGACATCCCTTATGCAAAACACAGATTATACTAACGCCTTCTGTTAAATGTTGTGTAGTGGGTTTCAAAGAAAATCATGCACAGAGGAGACAGCATTATCTCCTACCCGGCAAACAGAAGTAACAGCACAGTGTGTAGCTTTGCGTTAAAAGTGTGCTACACCATATATTTGACTGTACTGTTTTCCTTTTCAGCTATTCTGAAGAAAAACCCACCAATTTCAGACATTTATAAGAGGAACTCTCATATTCTTCTCAGCTTTTGTTAACGAAGCCACTACTAATAGGCAGAATATATTCTTTTAAGATATAGCACCAAGAAAAGAGAGACAGACTGCAATAGATCACAAAAGCATCAGTACCAGTGGCAGACTTCTCAGAGGAAAAGTATATCACATTTGGGCAGTGCCATATCCTACTGCACCCTTTCAGAGCACTGGACAGGAATGTGCAATAGCCCCACATCTCTTCAAACAAAACTCCCATTAGATTGCTTTTTTTGGAAATGTCTTTTTTTTTTTTTTTTCTCTACACCCAGCTTCTGCGTTCATCAGATTTAAAACCTGCACACTATCGATACATGGCTTTTATTAAAATGGGATTATGACCTACTTTTTTTTTTTTAAACCTGGTATGAGATTAGGAGTTTCGTGTTTTGTTTTGGTTTTTCTTCCCTCTTTTTATTTTCTTTTACAGATCCAGCAATCTTGAAACTAGGTTATCTAATTTTGCATCAGTTGATTGTACTGACTCCAACGAGCCCATTTCCTCAAGCAGACTGGAGCAGCGGCACTGTTTGCTGTCAGTAGATTTTATCACTCAAAGACTGCCCAGAGACAGGCTGCAAACTCATAGCTATGAAGTACAAAGCTCCC
>JANZLQ010000017.1:21971654-21985123 GCA_026212715.1 Elanus axillaris | reverse complement strand
GCTCCAAAAATTTCTTCGCCCCGCCCCCCCCCCCCCAACGTCTTCCAGGCTTCTTGGTTCTGTCTGTTGGCACAGTTTCATGTATACATACGGCTGTGGGTTAAATAATCATCTAACAGAGCCCAAAACTCTCATCATTGCTTGGCAAACTCTCAAGTCAAAGACAAAGCTGACACTGCTCCACCTTATCCTCACAGGGTTTATAATAAAGGTAATAATCAAGTCTGACTCATTGAGCAGCCGTTTACTAACACACAATGGAAGAGACTTGCAAGAATGAGTCTTTGCCTTCAAGGGACTGGGTCTGCCTCTATCAGGAGAGATTCCCATACCATCCCCAGCTGAGCCTGTGGTGTGGGGCAGAAAAAGTACTGGTCATGACTGGTTTCTTCTCATCTGGACAGTTTTTTCTACCTCTAACAATGCTAGGTGACTGATGCAGCCTGGTACACTGGTGTTCAAGCAGTTCCACCTTGTCCATTTGAGCTTCACTCCTTCCTCTTCCCCAAGAAACTGCTCAGTGGAAGACCCAAATGACGTTATCCTTGCCTGATTCAGCAAGTATCATAAGGCCATTTAGAAAGGGGTCCCAGGGACAAGCACACTGGGGTACATTCAGGAGGCTGGTGACACACTTCTTTGCACTTCATCACTTTTGATGTGACGACCGCCACAGCAAGGTGGGCACAGTGATGACTTTTTAAGATGAGGGCTGGCATGTGAACTAGAGGGACTCATTGCAGGTGAGCAAGACAGAGGTTGGGGCAACAGCTATAGGAGGTACAGAAAATCTCTATCCTGTGAACAGAAAAAACGCACCCTCCATTTTTCATCTTTGACTCAAAATTTGGGGGAAAGATTGACCTCTCTTGACTCCAGCTGTCTATGGTGCAACTGAGCAATCAATTAGAATACTTGTACACTCATAAACAAACAATTCCAAGAAGCAATCTAGTAATATTTTGGATAACGACTTCAGGATGAGCAGAACGGGTCCTTACCAATGCCTGTTACTCTTCTCTGACTATAAAAGGAGCCTACATGACTACTTAGTTATAGACTTCTGCTATATAATATAGCCCATCCCAAGTAACTGCAGTCTGGGGGCACTTCTGGATGCTGACATGACAAAGACAGCTAAGGACCAGTTCTGCTCAATCTGTTTGTGAGCCCTTTTCCTTTGGACGCAGACATGTTTACAGTAATTGCTGATTTTGCCACAGTGACACTGGACTTGTAACAACACATTTTTGGGGAGTTTCACCTCACCTTGAGTCCATTCAAAACAAGACTGCTGACTAGTAAGCTATTCCCAGTGCTCAAGGACAATTCATAACAGGCTTGTGAGTGGACTTTAAGGATATCAGATGTAATCTAGTAGGCTCTCAGTGGTTTGAGACACTGCTGGATAGCATTTTTGTTTCGATGTATGTCACAATATTGCAGATCAGCAGCCAGAATTCTCCACTTGTCTTAGAAGTGATTTCGGAATGAGATCCTGTGCAGAGTGATCATGAGATAATAAGCCAGGCAGACTGCTAAGACCGCACTTCTGGGAGTGGGACATCTTGAGATAAAGTCAGAGATAGATGGTATGTAGGAAGGATTAGTCAGTGAGATTGTGGTAACAGTATGATGGAAGCTCAGTGGTTGATGTAAGCCCCCTCTGTGTGCATTAAGCAGTGTATTTTCACTTAGAGATGCTTTCTAGATGATGACTTGGATATCACTAAAATCAGCATAAAACATGCATTTCCTCATCATACTCTGTGTACATTCTGATGGGGATCTTATTCCTCAGGTATTCCTACTAGTGTCAAAAGCATGTGAAGATGGGAGATAAGTGGAAGACTTCCAGATGCATTCATCATACAAAAGATTTCACTTCCCCTGTGAAAGTGTTCCTCATTTCTCTCATCTCTGGATATGGTTGAATCTTCAGTTTCTCCAGTGCTGGGCAGCTTGGTTCTCCAGCTGGATGAACAAAATATTACCCATAATACTTTCTCTCGAATTCATAAGGACCATAAAGGTCTCTTCCTCAGCTGCATATGCCTATTCATGCAGGTCTCACCACTGGTGCGTCGTTCAGTTTTTCTAATACCTCCCTCCATACTCTGCAAACTTTGTCTTTGAGCCCTTTGCCCAGGAGACTAAGAAAATTCAGAGCTCCTGTTCTTTCCTTTTCTGCTCCATGAATGTAACAGGTTCCAGCAACTTCTTTAGAATTAAGGAAGAATATTTTTATTTTAGCAGCAGCTGGCTGAAGTACAAGCTCAGAATTTGTTCACTCCTGTGACGGTGGTCCCTGCATCACGGGCCCAAACAGTGATACTGATGAATCACCTGAAATCCCATTTGAGCCATGACTGTGATGATAGCATAAAACAAATATGAAAAAAAAAAGAAAAACGCCCTCAAGTCTTCAGCCATATGGATGGAGGAGATACCTATGATGTCCTGACCAGTTTGCAAACATTTGCCCGGTTATCATATGGCGCCTGCACGAACTTGTCAGCATCGTTGCATCAGTCAGCACAGAACTGTTGTAATTTCTCACGGTCTAGACAAAAGCAGAGGAGACAGCATGTGGGGGAGAGAGAGAACATGGCTATAATTAGCCCAGTGAAGCTGGTTAAGAAATCTCCCATTGAAATGAAACAATTTTCCTGACACATTTGCAGCATATTTCCACCAGAAAGTGCAAGTAGATTTGGGGTGCCTCTCCCCAGTGCTGCTGAGAGGCCCAGGATAAAGACACAAGAGCTGCCTGGACATCAGCCAGTTAGGACTCTCCTGAAGCTTCATGGCTAAAAAAGGATGACCTAAACATCCCCTGAGATGGTGCTGTGCTGTGCTGAACAGAGCTATTAATTTGGGGCTTTTACTTCTTTGGGCCTCTTTGGACTTCCCTCCACTTCCCTCACTATTTACACATGGCCACTGATGGGAAAGAATCACTGTTTATGCTGGTAAATCCTCCAGAAACCCTGGAAAAAACCCTAGTTTTTACCATATTTTTGCTTTGTTGGGAGCAGAGATGGCTGGGATGAAGGAAAAAACACAGCCACAGAGAAGAAAAAATGCCTTTCCTTAAACTTTTTAGATGGCAAATGCTCTACTATCTCTGTAGAGCAATCCAGTCACAGCTATAAATAAAAATAAGCAATTACACTCCATGAATTCTCCAAATGAGAATACAAAATTCCAGTGACTCCCCATATATCACTGAACTTATAACCAACCTACTATTTCATACCATAACATGGTTCACTGAATTCAAATATTAACTATCGGAAAAGAGAAATCTCACATTGATTTAGTGAAATAAATGTATTTTGCTTTTGTGGCTGAATCTTTAGACATAGCGCAACTTAAACATACCTGTTCCTGGAAAGGCCCTAACATCTAATCACTTTAGATGATGATGAAGGGAAGCTGGGGGAAAGCAATGCCAGAGCCAGAGCCCTCACTCAAGCTGCACAACCAACACAGCAGGATTGCAAAGCATAGACTTCATTTCCCCATTACCCACTTACTTGAGAACAGGCTTTTAAACAAGTGACATATAAAAAGCTGGAAAGAAGAGAAGAATACAATAGCACAGGTTCTTTACTGATGCCTGTATTGTGCCAGCCTAGTCACACCACTCATCTTGCCAGCAGGTCAGCTTAGCAGTGAAAATTAACACAGCAGTAAACTGGACTCATTTGAGTTTGTTTTTTTTTTTTTTAATGACTGCAACATTTTCTAAACTGTCATCTTCCATGCTCTGTAATTCTAGATGTCAATTTTAAATGAGATCTGGCCAAGAAGAACCTATAGTTCATGTGGGTTGAAGATATATTTGGGGTCCAAAGAGAATGGCATCTTCCATACCAAGTTGAGGGAGCCTGAATAGAAACCAGATATCCAAAAAAGATAATCAGAACTTGAACACGGGAAGTAAGTCATACAAGATCGAGCTCACATTTTTGTATTAATAAGTTTGTGTTAATAATTTGTAAATTATTACTGTCTCATTAAGTGATATTATAGCCACGTTAGTGAAGGAGTGGCATGTGATACAGGCAGGAATTTAAACCAACATGTGTTTTATTTGAGCTCCAGTTCTGGCTCTTGTTCTGCCATGACAGAAATGGGGTTGGATGGTTCCAGTTCAGACCAGTAAAGCTTAGTTCACTAAGCTGGTCACCTTGGGTGGTTTGAAATAGTCTATATTGGAAAATACACAGAACATGCGAGCAGCAGCATGACATGATGCTCTGGACAGGAAGAATGGGCTTTTTCCTGTGGCCATGAGAGAATGGCCAGAGGCAGTGATGCTGATGTTGATCTAACACCCTTGCTGGGGCAACAGCTCCCTGTTCACGCAGGGCACACCAGTTACCAAGGGAGAGCACAGCAACTTTTCTTTCCCACCCAGCATTTGTGATAACACATATCCATCAGACCATAACTCTGTATGAAAGAACAAACCCCATGAACATTCAACCTGGAGTAGTTCAACCAGATCTTGTTTACAAGAACACTGGACATGTGAAAGATTTTCTCATGGATGCAAGACAATTGCAGATCCTGACTCCTCTGTGGAAGTCCACCTGCAACTCTTTCAGGGCTTGACCAGCCTGGCCTGGTGTAGTGCCCAAGACTTGCTGTTACAGTTACAAGCAACCTGTGTGTTACAGCCTGGTATCTGTGCCGTGATCAACC
The DNA here is from genome assembly GCA_026212715.1 of Elanus axillaris. Classification (NCBI taxonomy): domain Eukaryota; kingdom Metazoa; phylum Chordata; class Aves; order Accipitriformes; family Accipitridae; genus Elanus; species Elanus axillaris. The sequence goes on along the minus strand of JANZLQ010000017.1, from coordinate 21,980,410 downwards.
TCTGGGAAACAAAATGTCATCACAGCAAGTATGAACCAAGATTCAAGAAAAAAGCCTATCCAAGATATGAAGGCAGTTGCCACTCAAACAACAGGCTACGCTTCTGTAGATCATTTTCCACTGGCCACCGTGTCAGCATTTAAAATTCAAATCTCAACCCAAATACTGTTTTGGTTTTTTTTTTAAATTTTCTTGTATTTAATCTTGGGTTTCCTAATTATCTTTTAAAAGTTGTCAGAAGGAAGACTTGCAAACCTTAAAATGAAATCCTAAAACCTCGCTAGATAGAGTGATTCTTACCTAGAAATGAAACGCAGACTTTACAGAAAGTATGAAACTGGAACTTGCTGGCAGCTTCCAGTAGGGTTTTTGCATTGGCTGAATCTATGATCAAAGAACCTGTATAAACAAACTCCAGGAGTAATTCCAGGACATCCGCAGTGAGGTTGGACATGGCCAATTCCAGCTTCTCCCCGCTTCTGCTACTGTCTCGTGGTGACCTGGTAACAGCAGACAATTAAATTATGGACATTACACCATCCCCATTTTGTTGGTTTTTATTGATTAGTGAGGGCTAGAAAATCGCTTTGCACCTCATTATATTTCTCCATTATTTTTGTTTACGGAACTGAAGAATATGAATTTTAAAATAACTGAACTTAAAAACTTTTAACTGGATCTGAAAGAGAAGAGTCTTAAAGCAAGTCTTACCAAAAATCTGTTTATTTCTACTCTGCATTTTCATGCAAAAACAGTTGCAAAAGAAAAGGAAAGGAAAGGAAAGAAAGAAAAAGAAAGATGAATGAGCCAACATTAATGAAAATGAGGAACAGGATTAGCTTTCAAAGGGAAACAATACATTTTAAAGTCTTGGTTAACATCTCATCTTCTGTGCATAATGTAACTGTTAAGGAAAAAACACTCCAATTTCAAGAGAAAAGGTCATCTACTTTTTCAGGAATCCAGCTCTGGAATAATTTTAAATGTCATGTGCATTTAAGGATACATTTAAAGACCTTTTCATAAAAAATAACAATAATAAATATTAATTTCTATTTAGCTTGAACTTCTCAGCATGTTATATTAAAGTATAGATATGACAGATATGCTATGCATATACAGGCAGTCATATAAAATATATATATATATATATATGATTATTCTAAAAATCTATTGTTCCCTTTTAGGCACTAAAAAAAGGAAGCCCTTCATGGCAATTGCTTTGAAAACTGAATACAAGACAAGATAGACAGACAAAATGGTTAGAGCAAAGAAGGGAGAGGGGGGAAAACAACAACCAGCTCTGCCACAGGAAGCCAGCAGCCATCCTCTAGGAGTTTCATGACTGTGGCCTACGGTTTTTCCTGCATGAAGTGCTGAACAATTTGGGGATCAAAGTATCTCCTGCATTTGAAGTGTGGATTAGTGCTTGTGAAATTATTGGACAAAAAGAAAATTATACTGAATTAAAGTAAGGGCCCAGTTCTTAATGCATGGTTGGCTGATGTGTCTGCAACACTAAAGACAGGTTACACCTGAAAGACAAAAGTGATGATAAATTTGGTAACATCAAGAAGGGGAGGGGAAATCTGTTGGAGTAAGAAAATAAACTCTTTTAATGGTTAGGACCATCCAGCACCTTCTCAAAGAAACATGAACTTCTCCTAGTCACTGGACAGTCAACGTCTGCTCGCTCCAATTCTGCTAGAGTACTTGCAAAAGCCATTGCACGATTGACACAAAACCGGCATACAATGCTGCGTGACTTATATGGACTGGCCAAAGCGTCACTACTCACAGGCAATGCCAGCTTTAAGCACAAACAAGAGCACTACCAACCTTTTGGATTCACAAAGCTGCCTAGAAAGGTGACGGTCCGAGCTCTACTACCATAACGGACCAAAAATAAACAACGTACGAGGTTTAGTTTTCTTCCCTCATGGCACCCCACCCCACCCACCCCAATAACCCCTAAAATCATTTGGGGAAATGCTTAAAATTTGCAGTGGATGCTTTATCACTGGTCTTCCATTAACTAACCCTGTTCAAATCAAGGGCATAGCTTTAATTCATAGAAATCTTTGTAGGATCAAAGTTTTGAAGAGGTTTCATTTTTAACTAAGTATTTAGATGGTGTCTATTACCACAGTGGAGGAGCAGCTAGCAGTCCTTAATTTCATATGCTTCTCTAAGGTGGTGAGCAATGGTTACTCCCATTCACAAAAGGAAACTGAGGCACAAGGAGACAAAATCACTTGCCTATGATCATAGAGAAAGTCAAGGGCAAAGCAAGGAACTAAACCCCGTCTTTTGATTCTAAATATTGGACTATGCCTTTGCATGGAAATACAGATGGGTTACATCTTATTCCACAAGCAGATGGATAAGAATACATACTGATCATGATACCTGTGGTACCCCTACATGCACAGATGTGTACATTACCCTGCATTCTTATGTTTTATCACACCACAATATTCCTTCTGGACTCTTGCATATGGATTCAATTTTGCACTCAAGGCAGAAAACCTCAGATGTCAAAACAGAAGAGTTGCCATTTCCTAGATCCTCAAGAGGATGTCACAAAATTTTTATTTTTTTTTTTTTACTTTCTTGCACTCACATACCAATAACATGCCTCGTATCTGATTTATCTCCAGTTGCGCACACATCCGGTGCTGCACCCTGGGCTATCAAAATGCCTCCAGATACCAATGTAATTCTTGCTGAATTGTTTCCAGAAGTGGTTTGTACTTGACAGCAAGTTCATATTCACATGGGCTGGTTAATAAGGACATTGCCTAAAATTTAAGTGAGATTTGGAGGTACCCAGCAAGCGACAGAATTGGGCTCTTTGCACTGTGGGAAGCCCCACCATAAGCAATTATTTATTTAATGCCACTAATTGCACTGTGCTGGTGATGGCTGTGGGAATGACTAGGAATGACCCATTGGGAATCGCATGCTCTCACCCAGTGCAGAGACCAGGAGGCACAAAGGAAAGGATGATGTGACACCAATGTCAGTGTAGACACATACCCATGTTAGCAACAACTGCAAGCTGCTATTTTTCAGAATAATTAAGTAATAATCTCTTTTACTTTGTAATACACCAAGCAATAAACTGCTGCTGCAATTGATTAAATGCCAAAGAAAAGCTAAGGTGTTTAATCAATCACCGGAGCCACTTACGGCAAGTATAATACAAAGCTACAGAGATTATTGATATTACACAATGAGCCAGAAATGGGAAAGAAAATTATCCCTATTCCTTCTTCTGTGATGCCTTCAATGTGTTGTGCTGCTTTGCTTGCTCTTTCTAAGCAATGAGCACTTCAGCTCCACGTTTAGCTGGACCAAATAGTGAGCACAGGCTTGGTTCCGCATGCACAGGGAAATCACAGCTACTGTGGTTTCCATGCTAGGGATCTGGCTTGGTACAGGCTGGAGAATGGACAGGGAATTGGTTGAAGCAGGTCCTAATGGGTCAAAAATGAGAGTTTGAAGGAAGAGAAGAAAAGAATGTGGGGAAGCAGACTGGTGTGACGGAAGTAGGAAATTCCATAGATTTCTTCTCAGAACGATTTCAGTGAATCAGGTTGTGGCATTCCCCTCCAAGCATGACTAAAGCTTTCTGTGTTCCTTGTTTTCACACGTATTAGAATATCAATATGCTCTGTGCAGTTATACTTCATCTGTTTGTGATGGAGCCTTCTCTCAGCTGCTCTAGAGGAACTTCAATGAAGTGGCTAAAGCTGTTATTACAAAAATAGAATTTAGTCCTGTAAATGCATATGCAGTGCACTGGGGAAAGTCTGTGCAGATGTATATGGCTGTGCCCCAAATATCTCATCCTGTACCACATCAGGAGGAGTTTTGTCATGGCATTGGTAGATGCAAACATTTAGAAAAGTCTGCTCAGAAAAGCACTGACTTCTTGCCTTAAGATCTGGGAAAAGACAGCTCTATCTGGTACATACATTCTTGTTCCCACACTCCTGGCACAAACATGGGGTATTCTGGGGTTGGAGAGCCTGCCTGCTTCGTGTTTCAGTCTCACTTGAAGCCAGGCAATGTACACTTATCGTCCGTGGACATCATTAAATGTGGCACATTCTGCTATTTGCCCTGTGAACTCTAAAGTTTAAACAGAATGATGTCATTTTATTGGCCTTGTAATCATTGCTCATATTATAAAGGTCACACATTTCACATTGTGGCAGAAAATCAATAGCTCTCCCAACAGCCTCTGGGGGAAAATGTTTTGCTTCTGAAGAATAATATATAATAAACAATTTTAGTCCTTACTTTATCATGGCTGTAATCTTGGAGAATAGCTACAGTAAAAATCTGGCAAAGGCTGATATATAAACTCATTAAAATTGGGAAGTGATTTAGAACAGGACTTTTAAAAAGATTTATCTTGAGCTAAACAGCAAAGAGGTTTGTTTAGGTCTACATTTAAACAAGCTCCAAGAGCTCTTTAACAGCTTAATTTTATGGTTGCTGTTGGGGAATTCTTTCAGATTTACAAATCATGTATTTCTCCAGCAAGGTGATAGACCTGAGCAATGTGCAAGCAGAACTGAACCCACAGATAAGCAGGAAGCACAGATACACTCTGAATGGGTAAGGGGGGAGTTACTGAAAAATATTTTGTATTGTCTGGAATAATTAGGTCTAACAAAATAAAGCCAAGGCCTTTGAACACACTCTGGCTACTTATCCTTCAACTTAATTACTTAAACTAGAGAAGACAAAGGCACAGGTAACCTTTTAAAGCAAAAGACAGCTCGACTACACTCTCAAATAACAAATCAAAATTGGTGTTCCTTTCTGTTAACTAATATATAGAAAAGAGCTAAAATGTTTAAATATTGATAGTAGGAAAAATAACCCTAAAACCTCATGTGTAAGATTTAGGAGTGAAACTGACAAAAGGGAAAGTACAGAACTTTACATTTTGGTATTAATCTGTCCTTGAAAATAATTTCCATACATGTAATACACACAGACAAGAATCAGCACTAGTGTTTTCATGCTTAATAGCGATGCAACCGAGTTTTCTGCATCCTGAGTTATAAATATGTTTATCTATGCATTTTCCTTGCATTATTCGTATCAACACATTCACATAACAGAACGTAACTGTGATTCAGTTCAAAACATTTCATAGTGAGATGCCTTGATTTGCAAAGCCACATTTGGAGTCTGGCTAAAGTAGCTGTGTAAGTGAAACACCGCTAGCGCATCAATTTGTCAATTTATGGACAGTGCTATCGCCTCTAATTCAGGCTTCCCTTGTGGTTTGGATATGCTGCCTCTAACCGGCTTGCAACATTATTTTGACTGACTAACGGTTTGGCTACAGCCCCACTCAATTTTAGATCAAATACAAAAAGCTACCTATACCCAGTACAGATGCCAGCCAACTCTGTGTTTACAAGCTATAGTCACAAAGTCAAAACAAATTCTGGATATTCAAAATGGAGCCATCTGCACGGAATAAACATGAAAAATGTGAAACACTTTATGTAAATGTACATTACTGCCTAGGAACAGTTGGTTCAGCTTCCTCCCAGGCTGCCTGGCTGGGAACAGGAGGACTGACAGAGTTTGTGACACCTATTTATATTCAAAGCCATATGACTCACTGTGCCATAGATTCAAAGGTATGATGTATATTTAAGCTTTGTGCTCCAAAAGGGCACTGAAATAAATGATTATCTTTTAAAATAAAGACATATTCAGAATCATCATTTGTGATCTTTCCATGAACACACGGGACTTATGTATGTCTTTTTCTTTCTGCCCCTCTGAGGTCCATCACTTCTGCTTGTGAACAGACAGCCTACCACCATTACCTGCTTCTCCCAGCAGGAGACAATGGCAAAAAGCTAGCTCCATAATATAGCCTCAATTTTGTTCATATTACACTCAGAATTTATTTTTAAGAAATAGGAAAACATACTGATTCTGGTAGCATAATAAAAAAACCCCTGCTATCTTTGACCACCTAGAGCTCAGGATCTCATCCAACTCAGGAATCTGAATATCCTCCACTAAAAGCACGTTTGAGCTAACAGGAGGCTACAGGACTGCCGGCACACAGGCAGGAGCTCCAGCTCCAACCTGGACTGAGGCGTCTGAAGCTGATATTTTGGGGTTGGTCCTTCCCTGCATGGGCCAAAGCAATGGCCTGTCCCACTGGCCAGCTGCCTGCTGGCCTCTTCACCTCGCACCCTCCCAGGATCTGCCCCATCAGCTCGACATGCTGATCTTGCTGGCTTGCTTTCATAATTAGGAACATAAATGTTTACCCTACAGTAATTGCGTCCCCATTCCAAAATACTTGCTACCAAGATAGATAGGACAAAAAAAAAAAAAAAAATCAAACCAAATTGCTTTGCTCCCTGGACAGTGTTTTGGTCTCCAGAAAACAGGAAATCCAACATTTTTATATAAGATGAAGCACTTAAATGAAGAGAAACTACTTCTTTTTATCTCTGTCAAATTATTTTGATTACCAAAGAAAGGACTCCAGACTGGGATAGGCAGCTTCTCATGAGGCTTAAGAGTCTGTTAGCTGTGTCCTCATTAGAAACTCCTATTCAAGTCTATACAGTTTAGACTGCACATCTTGTTTACTGTGGAACATAATCCTTAAAGCACTGAAATTCCAGGCAAAGAAGAGAGTGCAATGTTGCTGCACCTTCACTGTCCACTATTTGACTTTTCATCATCTTCAGAGTTATTAATGGTTCAAAACCCATGTGTCTATTTACCTTGGGAGAAGCCACAAAGAAACTTCATTATATTATAGCCAACCTTCAGCTACGAACAGAACAGACATGGCACTCTACATGGAAAGTCGTATTTTGTACTGAAGACCTTGATTTATCATAATTACATGCTCATGAGGTATAAAAGCATAGATGCCCAAACATATCAACATACATTTCCATGACACACACACCAAGATGCATGTGCATACTGAGGTAACAGGCTATTTACTGAGTTATTCAAGTTTATGCAGCTGCAAGGTAATCAATCATGTAAATGGTGACAGGAAGGGACATTTATAGAGCAACATGATTGCAATATGTATGTTATAAGGCACTGAATGTTCTATTAAATAGGATTTAAAAAAAAATAAATTACACCCTAGCATCGCTTTTCCTTTGGAATTATTTTATCAGCTCAAAATGTATTAACTTGCAAATCTCTGCCTTCGTTATACTATCTTGTAGATAAATATTATCTTTGAGCCTCAGCCACTATCCATCTGTCTCATGAGAGAAGAAAACATATACTGTAATGGTCCTATTGTATGATTACGATAAAGAACTAGTAAAATCACAAGATTAAATAAATTACATTGTTTAAACACAGACTTGCAAATTTGTCATGAAAATTTACCTGACCAACAAATCCATTTGCTCACTTTTTACCAGGATGTTGATACAAATAATGTTCCTTGTTCCAGGCAAACAAAATTTGGCAAGACTAGTGTAACTTATTAGGGTCAAACACTGCCAGTTTGCACCTGCTCTATCAGAAGAAAATCAGGAAAATTAATGGCTGTGAGCTCGGGCATGCACTAGCAGCTCCTGCTAATTCACCATCACAGAAATGATCATTAGAAACCAAGTCGAGCAACGGGATTAACAGCAAATGCTTTTGTTCACGGACAACATGGCCAGAATAAAATAAAACAAACAAAAGAGCCACATCTCCTACATACCCTTAATGCTATTCAGCAACGGAACACAATCTAATTGCTTGGTCAAGACTGTTTCTAAAGGCGCAGGATCAGCGGCAGCTTGTAACGCTATGGTGTCAGAGATCACAGTCGGAGGCACAAATCTGCCTCCCTGCTGAGATTTAAGAAAGAAGATGACGAGTTTGAAGATGCTGGCTTAAACGACTAGCAAGTGAATGAAGAAGTGAATAGTGAGTGCCCTTGGAAGAATAGCATTTCATGACCTATACTTTTGCTAGGGACTGAGAATAAACTGAACCTCACATGGTACTAGTGGAGAACTTAAAAAAATAGGACAACTTATTAACAGTGCAGGATCTAACTCATTTGCAAGTATCTCTGGCAGCCTAATTCAGCAAATATGTGGCAAAATATCCTGGGGTGAGAGCTACTATTTGTTAAAGGTAAATAAAAGATGCAAGCAAGTTTTGGTGGATTATATGGGAAGGAAGATTAAAAATAAAATGACAGAATAAAAAATTTATTTTCATCAAACTTAAAGCTCACCCCCTTAACCAACTCCTATACGATTTGTTTTAATGATATTTATTACACTATCAAAAACCAGCTTAGCAGAGAGCTGGCATTATGCAGCTAATAAATCTGTTTCTTAGGAATGTGGCGAAATTTATACAAGTAATTATGTAGGTAAGTCTATCCGAGGCTCTTTCTCATCATAGCAATGTCTAGAGGGAAAAGAGTAATAAAATAATGATAACCACAATTATTATTTATTACTACTTCTATGATTATGGTAGTGTCCAAAGATCCCAATCAGCATTTCAGTAATTAGAATTAATTCTGTCAGGCACTGGTTCTTTCTCACTCAGCTACAGGGTGCTAGTGCTTTTCTACAGTATACACAGAGCCAGCCGGTACTCTGGACTTCAATGAAAGGTAACGTATCGCATCACCTATGGCCACAGTACATGTGGGAAAAGGCAGGTAGCTCTTCTCACCCCATCAATCCCTGCCCACCCCACCCCACAGAACT
>JANZLQ010000017.1:21934360-21971554 GCA_026212715.1 Elanus axillaris | reverse complement strand
CAGAACTGCTTGGAGTATTTCAGTCACTGAAGGTTAGCACTATGCAAGCAAAAAGAGGGGATCATTATCTGATATGATCATAACCTGGTCATATTAATTCAAATTCATTATCCCAATCTGGCAGTGGCTAATCCTTGATGATTTAAATGAAAGGAAGTGAACTGGTGATCCCTGGAGCTACCTGTGAGCATGCTGGAGTCGGAGATTTGATTACCCTCATTTTAGGGCAAGATTGGCTTTTGGAAGTGGCCCAAAAATGACAGCTTTCAAGAACACAGCTCTGGTTTCTACACTGTGGAAGTTTTTTTCATTGTCTTTGATCTGTTTAGCTTGAACTGCACCTTGTTAGATAACTGTTCCCTTTCACCCCTAACTTTCAACACAGTCAAGCCTAGACAGGGCTGTGAGATGTAAGTAAATATAGGTAGGTCATCCGCACCGGCATCTTAGGAGTGGTTGTATGACAGCTACATGGCTTGCAGAGAGGTCTAGCCAGAGCAAGAGAGGTGATTAGTCTGTCATTCCTTGGATAAGATTTGCAGGATTTGTACTTGTGTCTAGAAATGATGTGCGCAAGAGGCCCAAACTACAGTAAATTGAGATGCTGTCACTGAGGGAGAGGAGCGAGAGGTTAAGTGATTCTGCTCAGTGCTTCTGCAAGCTGCACCTCGAGGCTTGAAAAGAAGCCTTTCTGTCCTCCTTGCCACCGCTTCTATTCAGAGCAGGGCACATCGATCTGTCCCTCCTTTCAGAGCAGCATCCAGCCCAAGCCACTCACCCTCCTAATCCATGGCCACGCTCACCAGGCTGGAAATAGTCAGGCTATAATGCCTGCTACAGGTTTTGTGGCAGTTCCTTAGCCCGGCAGCCCAGCAACACTGCTGAATATTTGTAAGCTGCAATTCATTTATGTAGAAGACCATACATTTTTGCATGATGAAAACATGTTTTCCAAGGCCTGGCAGCTGCAAAATTTGAAACCCAGCAGGCACCTCCGACAGGTGGGTGGGAGTGTGGCTGCTCGGCCAGGCAGAGCAAGTGAAGTGCGCTCACAGAAAGGGGCCACCGAAAGCAGAAAGCTGTTTGCCGTGCCAAGATTTTGCGCCCAACACACCAATTATCAGTCCCTCATTTAAGAGAAAAATGTCATCCATAGCATAATTTACACCTGCACCCTGGCAGTAAAGAGTGAAGAGTATTTTATACTCCCATGAGCCTTCTGTTCTCATAGATTCCTTTAAATGGTTTAATAGAAACCACTGGTGCTGTCTATCTAGGCACAATATACCCCTCCTGGCACCTGAAACAAACATCGTATTTTTAACTCCCTCTTTCTCTGTTTTCAAAGAAATGTTATAATTTGTTTCCACATTCACTCTGTTCTACAATGGAGCTGAAGCATGCAGATGTAGAAATGCTGCCTGCTTCTCTCCTGGAGTTAAAAGCAAGGTTCTTAATAAGTAGGAAAACACGAACGGGTCACCAAGAGTAGATTTTTCTTTCATCTGCTATTTCTCATTTTGGGCTTTTTACAACGTAAACACAAACCAGACAGTCTGTTTTCCAGACACCTAAATGCTTCTGCAGTTTTGTCAGACTGTTTCAGATGGATAGCGGCAGGTTTCTCTGTCTTGCATCCAAATGCTGCCTTTCCACACAATGGTGTAAAATGCAGAATGACATCTCTGTCTTCAGTGTAGGTGTAAACCAAAAGGAATTTGGTCCTCTCACCCTAAATGCTTTACTTCTCCTGCCTTCCTGCCCTGCCTTCAAGCTCTAGGAGAGTATATACAACCCTATTTTAGAAAAAATTAAAAAAGAAAAAGTCTAAAAACTTGCAAAAAGAGGCGAGGTATCGTGGAAAAGCAATTTGGCCATGAAGTCACTGGCTCTGCTCCTTAGGAAAACAAGGATGAACATAGCATTGCCAGATTACGCTGCATCAAAAATGTTTGCTTCTTGTCACCGAAACTGTGTATGTGACTTTCTGCTCTGTGCTAGTGGAATTAGGCAGCTAGGGTGACTTTAAAATTAGAAATTATCATTAAAATAAAATCTTGAAAAGATAAAGCTTATAGGACAGGATTGGTGTCTCTTTACCACTAATTGACCGCAGAGAAATAAAGCTATAATTGACCACAAAGAAATAAAACTAAAGTCTGCCCATTTAGTCAGACTTTTGGCAAGAAGAGACTTTTATATCAAGTGCTTCCTATTAGTTATGTCATATTTGGTAGAGATTCCAGCACTTTGGATTGGATTAAGAAGAAAAAAGCAGCAAATTAAAATGTTCCGGTAAAACTCTCTTTGTTATGGAAATATCAAACATTCCATTTATCCAGCAGCTCTATTTGTCCATCCCAAATACAGCTGGAAAAAATGATGCCTCTTCAGGGGATTTTCCATTCCTTCCTTCTTTCCAGAACACACACATCTTCTACCATTTCTTCTAGGGCAGATGACAGAAAGACACAGAGCTCATTTCTGTGCTGCAGCTGTAGCTACAAGACTGGATTAAATAAGAAAATCTGTGCTCTGAGAGGGGTATTTTACATATGGTTTTCTTGATGGATTGTGATCTACTACATTCTTTCTGTGTACATATATAAGCATATGTATGTGACATTCAGACAAACACTGGGTTCTGGAAGGAACCATTCACATACTTTTAGCCAACTACAATTCAGGTGTCTAATCAGAGCTAGGTGCCTGGCCTTTCTCCATGGGCAAAGAAATATAAGCACTTCCAAAAGGCAATTCACGTTATTTATCTTAAGGTGGGATGAATTGCCCTACGAACATTCCTCTCTTTCCTCACAACAGCAGAAGAAGCTTAGATAACCAGATTAGGACCCCTGAAGGAAGCAATGTAACACCCATAGTAAGTTTAGAGTCCAAGCAAATCACCTCAGCTCTCTCTTTATTAACAGTAAAGAGGGATGGCCTCCTCCTCATCTTGTATCTTAGACGCTTATTTTATGGCGCGAGGACTTGCCTGCTGGAGAGATCTGTCTTCCTCTCTGTAGACTATAGCAGTAGTCTAGAAAGCGAAGTTAGACTAGATCTGCCTTAGATGCCAACCTTGGGCCTAAATGTTGGTTGACTAACAGCAAGAGACAAGCACCTCTCATTGCTCCAGAGGGACCTCTACTACCTGCCTGCACATAGCTGCCTGAATTAGGAGAGAAAGCTCCTTTGGAAGCCTTCAAGGTTCTTCTCTTCATCGCCTCTACCATAAATTAGGCCCCTGCTTTGGGAAGGCTGATTTCTTTAGTACCTAAAATATAGGTGCAAATTAGAGGCCAAAGTCAGGCACACTGGAAGCAACTGTGGTTGGTGGTGCACTCAAAATATGTAAGACGGTATTTAGAGGAGAGATCCCTATTCCAGCTGCTATTTATCATCAGTTTTCTCCTGAAGTCCTACATTGCAGTGATCTTGTATGGGTCACAGTTTGAAGAAGCTGACTAACCACGTGATTTCCCTAAGCACAGATAAAGTATATCAACTCCTCTATATGCACTGTGCCTGAAGGAGCAAGCAGTAAGGCCAAGTACTAAGCCCCAAACCTGTCATAAAGCAGGCTTGAATATTCACCACAGAAAAGAATATACTTTAAGGGTTTTTTTTATGAAGAGAACTGAAGGAAACCTAGCACTCCGCAATTATGTTTAATATTGTATAAAATTGTTCCTGAGGTTGTTAGCGAGAGCCTCAGAGCCCCTGAGGTTATTGCAATATGTCCTACTGCAGAACCAGCCTTGGGCACGCACCCATCTTCACACATCACCATCTCTCCCCTGAACCTCACTTTCCTCCCTTCGTGGGCACAGTGAAGTGCAACAGACGTCAGGAATATTTCACACCTGCTATTCCCAATACACTTAATCCTTTTCAGATTTCAGTCCTTTTCACTGAAAGGGACTAAGAGTGGTTTTTATGGTCAGCTGCTGTTGGGAGGGAGATGAATATTGAGTCCTGGCTTAGGCTCGAGTGCTGTGCAGCTCCTGACAGCCACTGGTTAACTCGTTCCCAAGAGCATGGTACTTGGTATGGTGCTGAGCTTAGGCTCAGGACTGGGCTAAACCAACCTCAAAAGGGCCATGCTTTTATATTTAGAAGATAAATCACGTGGAACAAGAACTTTTCTGGATGAGGACCAGAATGCTCAGCACGTTGTAGGATGAACCATTTTCTGAGAAACTAAGGGTTTCTGAAAGTGCGCTCTCATTACCAAATTTGTTTCATAAACAGTAAATAACTTTAGAATTGTTTTGCTCAATCAAACCTGGCTACCATCTTTTCACTACAGGGCAATAAAACCAACATATTTTTTCCCTGCTATGACTAATTCTCATCAAATAGCCTTCCTCAAAATGGGTAATAACTCTAGTTCTATTATGCTTTTTGTCTATATTAGTGTTTTTTTTGGTTTTTTTTTGTTTTTTTTTTTTTTCAAGGAGGGGATAATTGATCTTACATAGCTTTGAACATTTCACTTTTATTCTTTTGAGACGCTACTTGCTGCTCTTCTACCATCAGATACTAACTCCAACACACAGTGGAATCAATGGCAGAACATGAGGTTAACAATAACTAGCCTGTGACAAAGAACAGCTGAAGTAAATACTCTGAAAGATATTCTTTTTCTGCATGTTTATATGGATGCACATAGCACCTTCATGAATAGATCATCTAATTGATGTTTCTGGTGACCTATTAGTGCCTTTGGTTGGAATGGGATTAGAGTTTAACCCTGGCATGCACTGACTGAAATTGCCTTTACATCATCCTTAACATAAAGAGATGTCCTTTATTCTTCAAGAAAAACTGCCATTTCTTGTTTTAAAATCACATAAAGCTTAAAGCACCATCTCAAAGGAAATGCTAACAGGAGAGGATTCTAGACGTGTTGCATTTATAAACATGCTGACTCCGTGAACTATGATTTTGTATTATTAAGGGCATGAACCTACAAAAAACTGAGTACCACTTGCAACTTGAGTCCTTGACTTTCATTGACTTCATGGGGTTTCTAAAAGACTAGTCTTTCCACTCTAAGTATCCTCTAAAAAGCAAGTCTTTAGAAATTCTACCCCATAGCCCTGAGTTTATTGTCTCGCAGACACATTTGCTCAGTTTGCAGGTGAATATTTATTTTTCTCGCCTGACAGTTTTGCAAATTCAACTGGACATCAAACTGGATTTCTCCTTATTCAAGCATCATCATCAGTAATAAAGGTATTTTTGCCTTGGATACACCTGTGCAACTCCATTAGCTTTCATCAAGGTTACATGTGTGTGACTGAGGTTATATATGGAAGACAACTGGGATGGAGAGACCTGACTGTGGACACAAATCGACCTCTGGAATATTTATTGCTGATGATGATGTGAAAGAAGGCAAAAAGTGGTGAGGCTGGCAAATGGGCTAAACCCTTCACTATTTTTCCTTGTAACGCCATGTGAGCCTTATGTGAGCAGCTGAAAGACAATAAATGCCGAAATCTAAGGTTTTGCTAGCATAGTCTCTTTTCAGAGCATTTAAAAACGTTGGGTTTTGTTTGTTTGTTTGTTTTAAATGAGTTTATATCCGAGCAGTGTTAAGTCTAAAGTATATCTCCATTTGATAACTAAATAATAAAGCAGCGACATTCCTCAGTGTGCTTCTAGAAATAGATGCTGCCTGGTGACTTCTGCACAGAAGCAGATGTCTTTACAGCAAAATCCAAAGGACAGTCTTTGGCCAGTCAGTTACTGGATTTCTGTAAGTTGATTCTAAGATTTTCTTTCCCTATAGACTCTACTCCTTATCACCCTAAAAAGCATATACTGTAGCCTTAACAATTAAATGATAATGAGCAGACAGAAGAGAAAGGACAGGAGAGATCTGGCATAGCTACAGCTAGCAATCATTAGATTTACAGAGGGGAAAAGACATGCTTCCCTGGCCAACATATTTTTTATGAATAATTGATAAGGCAGTCAGCACAGTTATATCATAGAAATGTAATATATATCCATAATTATAAAACCAGTTTTGTGCAAAAGGACATAATACACTGAAAGGAGATACCAGCCAATATGCCATCCTGAAATAAAATACAGTCACTATTGTGTTAGTTGGCAAAATTTAAATACAGAATTTGAAGCAAGCAAAATGTTCTTTAATCCCATTTTTTAGCACAGTCCAGGCTCAGTCTGCTCAGGAAAATACTGCAAGGCAAAATCAGCAGCTGCATTAATTTGCTGATGATTGAGAGAAAAATGAAAGTTATCCTCGTGGTTTTTTTCTCCCTACTTGCTACTCTAACTTACTAATAATACGAGAGTACCAATTTATTCCTATGCGAGTATATGAAGCATACAAATTGAAAAATCAATGTAATGGAAAAAAAAGATTATCATGCACTGTTTAGAATCAATCAGCTAGAAACAGAGGGGGGAAAATGCGAAGGCGGAGACATGATGTTTAGAAAATGTACATATTGTACCTACCCTAAGCTAGAGTGTTTGTAGGAGTAATCTACCCTTAGTCTAACATGCAGACTGAGCTATATTTTCACCAGAAAATCATCTTATATTTCCAATCTTTTCTAGAGAAATTAATCAGTTGTCTTTTCTTCTTTTGAAAGTCCCCAAATAATAAAAATATCAATCCCTTTGCCCATAAAAGCCACACAAAAGCATGTAACAGAGATTACAGGGTGAAGGGATTATGATACTCAAAATGCTTTATTAGCACGATGTCTCAGCATCGCTCACCAGACACTGATGGCTTATTGTAGCCTGAAGGACAGACTTTTGTCGCATGTGTCAGAGTCCCTTGAAAACATCGACAGCAATAGTTTTTAGTTGTGGTCTGATCGCCATTAGCAGTTGAGTTTAAATCTTAGATCTCTCAGTGGTGGAACACTTTCTTCGGCCAAAACTGGCCTCTACTCATCAGAAATAATTACACTGTACGAGTCAGATGTGTAACAAATAGGTCTGAGTCTCAGTTTGGAAATACATTCAGAGGAGGTGGAAAGAATGGCTACTGGCTCTGTGACAGGAGATTCAATCTTCATAAACCTGCAAGAGAGGGGAGGAAAAAAAAGCGACACAAATGCTCCCTACAAAAGAACAGAGCAGATCACAGCTGGAAGGAAGGCAAACCTTTTAATCAGGTCCTTGAAATACAAGCTGCAGGAAGCTAGAACATTTTGGTGGACTTCAAACTCTTTGCCTTCAACAATAATTTTCAGGTCTGTAAACTCTTTCGCTCTGCGTTGCTGGTTCAACTCCTTCAACATTTCTGCAGAACAGAGAAGACAGACAGTGCCAGGGTTCCCATTAAGAGTTTTTTATTTTTACTTTTTACTTTTCATTTTTTTTTTTGTAAAGAAGTAGAGAAACAGGAAACAACTGATATTTTTGTTGGTAAGATTGGCTCAACACAGACAGTCAGAAGTTACGAACATAACATATTAAAAAAAGAAAAAGAAAAAAGCAGGAACCAGTAGGTCTAAACAACTGAAATATATATACAGAAAAAAAGCAAAACCAATCCTAAATTTGGAAGGGTTAAAAATGAAAACAAAATATTTCAGCATCAGCAAATCAGAAACACATTATCACAGAAAAGTTAAAATAATGTTATAATAAAAATCAAGAGCTAATGAATTTCTATCCAAATGCAAATAAGTTTTGAACATACCAGAATAATATTAGTAAAAACATGGCATTATGATACAATATGAACTGGATATGGGTCAAAATAATAAAACCACAAGACCTGCAAAAATAACTTCTCCCTAACATAGTAAAAATGTGTTAAGCCTCTCAGTTAACATAATAAAAATAGTACTTCTAAATAATATATAAATTACAGTGTACAAAAAATTAGCCAAATTATCAATGCATCTTGAAATATACCTCATCTATATAGACTACAATTGTATATGTTTCAGAATTAGCTTAAAAGCATCCTTATGATAAAAAATAATCTCACGCAGAGAAAAAATTACTGCCTTTTATAGCAATTCCCATTTTTTGCACTCCAAGGATTTTTACCATCACAGCATTTTTATTTTTTAGCCTTCAATGGCTTCATTTACAGCAACAATCAACTTTCACACATCATGAAAGAATCGTAATGATTAAAATAACCTATGAAAGTGTTTCCATCCTGCAATAAAGCACCTACCTTGCGTGATGGCTCCTTTTATAAAGCCTATTGGTACTAACAGAATGAAATAATAGCATGCCATGTCTTCATGTGTGGATGTGAACTACTAAGCAACCTACATGTTTTATATGCTGGCTGGACTTTTCAGGGTAAGACTTCCCTCCAACTTTGCAGACCAAAGTGGCTATCAAGATGAATAATATACTTTTCACCTGGGCAATAGCCTGGCAGTTCAGAAGCCAGTGATCAAGATGATAAAAGAGTTGATTTTAAATACTAAAGGATTTTGGTTTTATTTTATGTTTGCAATAGGTCAAGGTTCTCATTTTCTCAGTGTAACACCCTGAACACATTCCTCTTCAGACAGATCTGTAAATCAAGAACAGTTTTTTACATGGACTCCTTCCTTACACAAAGTAAAAGGGACCCAAAGAGTGTGTAACTATAACTGCTTTTAATGCCACTGTCAGGCTCGGGCACTGGGCTGCTAAAGCATTGCCAAAGGGCCTGATGGTGAAATGAAGACCCAAATAATCCTGTTGTTCTGCTGCTTCGGCAAAGAAACTCAACAGGAAGCGTTTCAGCAAAGCCCTACTGGTTAAACGACATGAAAGCATGCAAATACACAACTGTGGCATGAAAAGAAATTGAAATTCTCCCAAGCCCCAACATCTGTGGTGCACATTTTTCAGGCCTAAGTAAATAAATGTCACCTTGCACATTTATGTCTATTTAATGGAAACACAGTAGTGTCTGAAAGGCTAATTATTCTGTGCTGAAATGGGTCAGTGCTCTCCAGAGAGCAAGCAGATCATTAGAGAGGGCACAGAAATAACAGCAGGCTTGTGTCAGATCTATAATAGGGGAAAATAAACCACTCTGTCCTGTAGGTGCTACAGCAAGGACTATTTTTAACAAATTCATCTGAGCTAAAGTACAGCGATACATTTCGAGCAAAACTTAAAACGGGGACCGAATGTTCACTGGTCTGCAGGAAAGTTTCAGACTTTTGCTGGAGGTGCAGTGCCTAAAGACTGACTTGACCGTGAATGCTTCAGGCCTCAGTTAAAAGACCAAGGATGCTTTGGTCACAAGGGGTGTTCCACCTGATTTAGGGTCAGAGTGACTAAGGTCTCTGGTTTCACAGGAACAGCACCAGGTGCTGCTTAGCTGCATGCTTTTGGAGGCAATTGTGGAGGAAGCATTTTTCTGTCCCTCTTCACATGAGTGACTTTTTTTTTCTGTCTCAGTCCATTTTCCCACTTTCACTTACAGCAACTACATTTTCCTCCTGACCAATTTTCTATCATTTCATGTCTTAAAGACAGTTACTTTTCCCTCTAAACTTTCTGATATTCTCTTATCTGCTACTTAATTTCACTTTTGTTTTCTGTCATTCCCCTTTTCAAATTTGCCCAACTACTGTCCTCCATCCCCATTTGCACTTTTCCTAAGTTCCTATTCAAGAACCTTTTCTCTAGTACCTGTGGCAGCCCTTTAAAGTCTTCCTTGCCAGAACCCTTTCAAGACAAGGGCTCCAAGACTAAGTGATACAAGTTTAAGATTACACTTACATAAGGGGTCAATCTCCATCTCGCCTCATTCCATTTCCTCCTTTTAAAGCTCATGATCAATTATTCTTAGTGTTCAAAAAGCACGGCTGTCTGAATAGCAACTGCATAGATGGATCCTGCGCTCCAGGAGAGAAGAGGACACGGAGTTTAGTCGCACTCTGAATGGGCTGGGGGTTTTCAGCGGTGAGCTGAGGGTAAGCAGGACAGTAGAGACCATCCTTGAACTCATGACTGTGGCCAAGATGGCTGAATAACAATACACAAAGTTCAGCCACTGCACCTATAGATGTTGCGCTCTCTGTGCTATCTCCAGTATTGTGAGAGCTGGTTTGAGCATCTGAATGCCCAAACAGCTCTCCCAGGTAACAGGCTGATTACTTGGACTTTACTGAGCACTCTAATTACATCCAGTCCTGCAGTTCCAGGGCACAGTTTCTATCTATGCTCTTTACACACTTCAGTGTGCTTTATACTGCATGCATTCATTAAGGGATGCAGACCAGAAAAGACAGGTCTGGAGCAGTGGTGCAATTTGGCTCATAAAGAATCAGCAATCAGAACAAACCCTAATCAGAAACTAAAGCTCCTCTTTCTTCTATAGACATTCAGAGGCCGTAATTCCCTCCTTGTCCCCCTGACTTGTATAGTGCTCTCCACAGAGGGATGACTATGAACAGTCCTGTATTTTTTGTAGCTCAGTTTCTGAACTAGAAAGAGAAGAGGCAGGTGGAGAGGAGAAGGAAGTCAGGAGACTGCATTGATTCATTGATCTTCCTTGCTGAGGCTCCTTTGTATTACTAAATAACCAGCAGGCATTAGTATTGGACACAAGGTTATATCAGAATGGGCCCTCATTCTCAGAGTATTTGTAATGCTCACACTGTGCTTAGCCAGGCATTAATGATTTATGAGGACTCAGGATGAGTTGCAAAACAAATTTTTTCACCAGGTAATAATGCCTGCCGATGAGTTGTAAAAGGAGAGACAACACAGTGCAGTCCTGGCAGTAAAAAATTATCTCAGCTGTCTCCTGCTAGTTCCTCTTCTGGGCTCCTCCTAATTTTCAGTGTTTCCTCCAACAAATGGAAATTCTTGAAACCTTCAGAAAAGGATGTGCTGGGAATTCCCTAGTGGTTATTTATTCCTCTGGTTTCTTTGTTCTTATGAAGGGTTTTTTCTTTGCTTTTTTTTTTTCTTTTTCTTTTAAGCGATCCAGGTAAAAATGAAGTGCAAGGACAGTTAAGCTGCAAGGTTTCATCAGGGTGGGCACTGATGTTCCTTCTACTCAGTGAATCACAGCAAATGCTCTCACATCCGTAGTGCAAGGAATTTTCCTTCCTGCTCCACGTGCACACCCATGTTGGAACTGCAGAAACCAAGCCAGTCCTTTGCCTTCTTCATCATTACTGATGCTAAATCATTCTCAGTCAAAGACTTGTTGAATGTTTTCTTCACAAAGAAATACACAATAGACACCCCCATGTTCTTCCATAATTACTTAAGCCACGTAGTGGTAGAACCTAAAGGGGACTTGACCTGAAACCTGCAACTGAACATCTCTGAGGAGCTTGTGAAAGGAAGCACTTTCTATCTTGCCATTATCAGCTTTCATATCATTGCTTGGGGGCATTTAAACATAATTATATTGAGAATCCCAGAGACAATATGGGCCAGAAGGTGTAAGTGACTTTCCTCAGGCCAGGAACAAAGCCAGGAAGAACTCAGAAGCTTTGATTCCTGGTCCCCAGCTCCACCCATCACACTACATTTTCTCTTGCTTAATTAATGGACAAATTACAAATTAAACTGAAGAGCCCACAAGCCTTGGATCGAATGTAGGACCAAGAACAACTGTGTATTTTTGTAGATCAAGTAAAGGGAACCGAAATTATATAATGAATCTTTTTTAAAATTACTTATGATCAAAAATAAAAATGAACAAGGAACTTATTCCCCAAGTTTATTTATTCTGTATTTCACGCACAGTGGAGACTTGATACCCAAAGATTCTCTCTAATGCACACTCCTGTGGCACAATGGAAGGTCTCAGTTTTATTTTAACTTCTAATAAAGAACTCTTTACTTAAATTCCATTAGATAAGGCTTTAAAAGGGGGCAGCAAGACCTACAATATAATGAGCTTGAAATACTGAAGAACACTTTTTATAAACAGTATTTTTTAAAATTTGCTTGGAAGAACTAACCTATTATAAAACTGCAAAGGGTAATTGATGAAACATCACTAATTATTCCTGTGAAGAACATGCAAGAGACCAGTGCTTGCCCAGACAGCCTCATGCTTTCATGATTGGGACAGAAAATGTGGGAAAGCCAAGAAAAGCTACCAGAAGGAAAATCCAATTACTTTCTTGCCTTAATAAGTAAGGAGATTAATTCCCAAGGTTATGTTCTAGTTCTGTAAAACAAGCATTTTAACCATTAAGTGCCAGCACTGCACGCAGTTGCTCATTTTGATAGATAGTGGTAGAGTGTATGTAGCTACAAGAAATGAAATTATGAAGCAAAAGAACTAGCAGTAGAATAGGAGTTATGAGTCATGGGAGAGTGTGTACCATGGTGAACCTGTCCTATTGAACCACACAAGAATTCATGATTTTTCGCCAGTGTTGACAAGTCTTTCTTTCTCCTCACTGCTATGTCCACAGATACACAAAGAACCCCAAAGCCTGGAGAGTGCCACAATAAACTGCTCCATCTACCCTCATGCTGTTGATAAGTAGCTTGAAGCAGCTGCATAGATAGATTAACAACTAAATGCCCAGTTGCCTCATTACGCACACACACTTAGCGTTGCAGTGGCTAAGGCTGTTCTCCACTCCCCTGGGTCGTCTTGACACTGCAGATCAGCTAACACTGAACATCATCCCTTAGGGTCTCCCACGATCCTTGGGCAGGGCCTTAGTTATTTCCCAGTTGACAAATACACCATCACCTATGGCAGCTTCCATGTGGCGTGAAGACAAGTACACACCTCTGGAGAACAGCTTCTTACTCGGGACCGAGGACAAGAAATAGGTCCCTTATTCTCTTTTGGCCTGAAA
Organism: Elanus axillaris; assembly: GCA_026212715.1. Classification (NCBI taxonomy): domain Eukaryota; kingdom Metazoa; phylum Chordata; class Aves; order Accipitriformes; family Accipitridae; genus Elanus; species Elanus axillaris. The sequence continues at coordinate 21,958,748 of JANZLQ010000017.1, read as the reverse complement.
TGAAATAGTAATAGAGAAAAAGGGGAATGAGCGAAGTCTTGTGGGAATGGTTAACAAATGAGGATGTATCAGATATTATCTTGTGATCTTCAGTATCCTTCCTGGACTCTAAAAATTAAATGACTAGTTATCTGGACTGTCTTTGTAGTCAAATAGAGACAGAAACATGTCTCATGTACAATCCAGCCCCTTCTGTGCACTCAGCTAGGTAGGATGCACTATCACTGGTGTCTCTCCCCAGGGATTACCGAGAGAGATTAGGATTAGCTGAGACCGGACACTCTTTTTTTTTTTCTTTGCACAGAAGGTGAGAAATAATCTCTTGCAGATAAATACTTTTGCTTTTTCCTTTTGGATCTCAATTCTAGTTGAACTTCTTCAAGAGCAGAAGGAGAAAGGGGCGTAACAAAGCTGGGACTCCCCTATATGAGGATCCTTTATCAGTAAGGTGGGGGAGGCAGACAAATGGTGAAAACACTCTCACTCCGTAGTGTGAAGTGCCAAGGCTGCTAATGGCTTGGGATGGAGGTGCAAAATACTGCTGTATGATAGTATTGTGTCCAGCCCTCCTCCCCCAGTCTGTATTGATTATGCAGTTTCCACAGGATGTTATCCTGCTTCAAAGGCATCTGAAAATGCTCAACTGCTTGTGGCCATCTCCTGAATGTTTTGCTGTCATAAGCCCTTAAGACAGATAAAAAGAACTGAGAAAAGCTCAATATTGACTACAGGAGTGCTACAGCCCCAAAGCACAGGCTCAGCCCTACAGAGCCTCTGCTAGCCAGCTATACTCCCTAGGGAAGATGGAGCATATGTTGATGGAGAGGTATCACTGCTGGCACAGCTACACCAATCTCTGAGCAAAAGGAATGAGAGTCATCTTCTGCTGGGTTTTGTCAGCACAGCAATGTGAAATGCAAGGTGTGAAGTTGTCATACTCTGAGCTGATACAGCTATGGCAGTAAGACTTTGTAGTGCAGACCAACCTGTCTAGACCTTAGTCTTGTTGACACTGTTATACACCTGTGGTGCTAAAGAAAACAGTAACAGATGCCGGAGAGTGGGAAAATATTTTTAAATCGCATACTGAACAACACATATGTGGCTGTATATGATAATTCTGCTCAAAGGATTGTTGGTCGTGAGATACCCCATTGTGCTAAATAACTTTTCATTGTTCACATAGACAAATTCTTCTCACCTTATAATGATGAGAAAGGGTCAACAACGTCAGCTGTGGTAAGTACACACTTGAGGAAGACAACTACAAGCCTATGTGTAAATGGAACCTTTCTAAATACATTAAAAACTCAGGGAAGTCATCATATCATGTTTTGAAACTGATTTTCAGGCTATTATCACTAGAACTGACATTAGGAGATACCTCAAGGATGCCTTCACACATTACAGTTGCTATTTCCCTATATTAGGCTGCAGAACTATTTCAACATATTTTCTGACTATATTCAGAGATGAACTACACCCCTAATTTCTAGAAAATCTACTTAAAATGCAACTTTGGAGAGATTTTGGTATCACAGTTATGCATAAAAATAATAAAAAGGGGAGTGTGGGGACTAGAATAGCTTTGCTGCTTTGACTTATAAGGTAATGTCTTCTATGGTATCCATGCCTGTAATTTATAATCATACAGGGTTACAAATGCACAGTGAGCATATGTGACTGGCTTTGAAAATGAACTGCATTTACATTACATATATGGATGCACAGAAAGAATGAGAAAAAATACAAAGACAATCTGATCTCTTTACTTTTCCAACATAGACTGTGATCCATGCAAGGAGAAAGAACAAGACCAAAGGATCCAGCATAAAAATACCCACTGAGATGTTGAGATAAAGATGCAGCTTCCTACATCAGGATCTGCTGGGGTTTTTTTGTTTTTTGTTTTTTTTTTTTTTCAGGATTCATTGCTGATTAAATATAAAGTTGGCTGCAGCCTGTTCTATATTGGCCAAGGCAAACAAACCCCAGGGGATCCCAGCAAATTGCCAGGCTGGCCCCCTGTTCCATATATAATATGCCACTATATCAGTTAGCACTGTAACGTGATTTCCAGGCAGACAATAATTTTCTCTGGAGACAAAATGAGAGAGAGAGATAGGGAAAAAGAGAAGGAAAAAAAAAATCAGTAAGCACTGGAAATGCAGAATAGCCCAGATTCAAAGAGAAATTTAGTTCTGATTGTTTTATTTACCAGCAGGCAGCCCTGAATATCAATACACACTTAAGGGAAGGCTAAAATATTTATTAGTACGTGATCTGGGATGGATTCAGTATCATCCTAATTGCTTGTAGCAGAAGACTAGCAGAGAGCTTTTAGACCTTTTTGATCTCTTTATGTAGTGCAAGGCATTAGCTAAACGTTTCCTAGTTTTGAAGGCTTTGAACAAGAAGCACCCATCTGCGAAACCAGTAGTGTAATCAACAGGCTCCCTGACATGTCAGCAATAGTCAAACGCTGACCAGTTTTGGTGGTGTAAGAACAAAAGCTGTGACTTGGGTATTAACAGTGATCAGTCACACACATGTGCATTTGTACAGCTGGCAAAGAAAATGCTTGTTTTCCAAAATAAGAAAATAAGAAAAGACAGGTTTCTGGAAATAAATCGGTTATGCATCTAAGACCAATTGCACATATTAGAGTAAAGAAAAATAACATAAAACTGTGAGGTGTAATACCTGACAATCAAAAACTTCAAAGCACTTAACATGCATTAATTAGCAAGGGGGAGTTCCTCTGCCCATTGTAAACGAAGGCAGTGCTGCCCAGTTTCAACAGGGGCAGGATTTACTTTTTTCTTAAAATGCATGTAAGTGTAATCAACATAATTCTTTGAAATCCATCTTTGCTGACCAGTGGTAATGCACCTATTTTTTAGCATTCATATACTGCAGTATATGATGCCTAATGAAAGAAAATAAAGCCAACTCAAATCTTTGGCATTGAAATCTCACCATTTCAGAAGATATTATACATCATCTATAAATAATATAGTACTAAATCTAAGTATTTAGGCCTATATACTCAGTGGATGGCTTAGTACTGAGCGTAAGTTATGCACTGGGTTAAATGCATGTGGCAGCATCTCTTGGTCCAGCAGACATCTCATATGATAAAGAGCTTTTCTTTTGATACATACTGTGTCTCCACAATGAGACGCAGCGATTCATTACACTATCAGAACAGACAAGTGTAATCAACTATTACAAAATAAAAAAATAAAACCACTGCCAGTCAACTCTAGGCCCTCCCTCGGGGTGGTCTGCAACCCAACAACTCTGCTTCAGCAACTGGTTCCCTGCTCTATAGCTTCAGCATGTCTTGGTGGCTGCACTCATGTCCACTGATGATTACAGAAGTAATTATAATAGTTAAATACAAGACTGTTAACTTACCTAAGGAAGAATGATAAATAAGCTATTTTTTGTGCCCCATGAGCTTTAGGAACACAGTATCCTATGTTAAAAAAGCCATAATTTGTGTCAGATTTCCTTGAACATCTCCCTGCTTTCAACATTTTCAAATCTCTAGATTCTACCTGTCCTAAAGATGTGAAAGACTTTGTAATCAATTTTTTTCTTCTTTTATAAGCACTGTAAAGTTTTCAAGTCTAACAGTGTTGTAGCTGTTTAGGAAATGTTTTGTAAAATGTCCTCCTCACTTCTGCCTAACTCATGGTTTCCCCTGATAGGGTAAACCTTGATTTTTAAATCTTTATTTTTAAACAAACTTTTTCAAAGGTATTGTTGTTAGCATTAAGTATTTTTGTATAAATTCTAGCAAAGTCACTTCCTAGTATCTGTGTTGCCTGAATAGTGAGTTTGTACAGTATGGCAAGAGAATATGCTGTGACTGGCTGATAATGTAAGAAACCATTTAACTGCAAATGTTGTTTATATTCATAGAGGAACAAGTTATCAGGAAGTGTTTAAGTAGCTGCCTTACCAAACTCAGAATAAAAAAAAAAAGACACATTTCAGAAGTCTGTTGAGATTAAAGGACAAAGATTTATTTAATGAGTATTAAAATTTATGGGCTCTCTAAGAATTAAGCAAGCTTATAAAGACTATTTTGAGAGCTGAATGGCTTTCACATAATGAAGATGGTTGATAAGACTTGGCTAAAACATTTCAAATACAAACGAAAACAAAGGGACACCTCAGAAAACATGGTGATTAAGTCAAAATTTCAACTGTGAAAGCAATATACAAATTTCACAATCATTTCATAATCAAAAAATGCTACTAAGACCAACCCACAAAGGTGCTGAACCTATGAAAGGATGACAACAGGCAATTTTGAATCTAGACAAGCATGAAAGAAGCATGTTTTTCTCCTTCTGTGTAGTTATGGAAACAGAGAGATATAAAGCCCCTCCTAACCGAACAAGGGCTTTTTTCCTTTCTCTGCTCCCATCCGCAACTTTACAGCTGTCACCACAAGTCATCCTGCTCGCTCCTGCAAGCCAGCAGGCAGCAAGTAGGCATCTAAGGCAAGGAGAGAACAAAAGAGGCTGCAATACAGCTTCAGTTCAAATGACAGCCTCACCAGGGCTCCAGCTTGCACTAGGAAGACAAAGTTGTAAAATTTTATGAAAGAATTGAAGTAAATTTCTTTTCTAGAGGTCTTAGCGGGAAATCAAAGATCTATTATAATTTAAGATACTAGCAGTTTCTCCTCCTAATGACCCAAATATCTAGACCAATAGCTCCCCAACAGTAGTTTGCAGGATGACAGGGGTCCATAAAGCCACTCGTACTGCTCTGAAAAGCCATATACAGAGTAAGACATTAACTGTTTCCAGTTTTGAATCTGAGCGTTAGAGATAGTGAAATGCAAGAAACATTGAGGGCCGACAGGCATCTTTGAAAAATGTTGTTGAAACCGTGCAGATCTGCAGAGGGGACATGCTACAGCTTTAGGTAAACTGAAAATAGCGGGACCTAATTTAGATAGAAGATTTTTGATGGGAGTTGATTTGTCCATCTCATGATGAAAATCAGAAACGTGCTGACATAGATGATGCAGAAATGTTCTTTGGTACAATGGACTTAGTGAAATTCACATTAGTATGCCCACTGATTTATTTCTTGGGCTTAAACTAGACAATAATCTAGGGTGCAAAATTTAAAATGGAAATAGATGTCCAACCAGAAGCTATTTTACTGGTCTGTGACACACTAAAACAGGGCTTACCACTAATTTGGAGAAGGGGGCTGCCTTTGAGGTGCTCTCAAAGGGCAAATGCTTTCTTGCAGCCTGAAATTCAGTGATGAGATCTCCAAAAAGGAACATACAGAACTGGAAATGAAATAACCACCGTTTACTGTCTGTGGTCTTTTTAATTTTTATTTTGCACTCTTCAGGAACAAAACAGTTGGTGAATATTTACTTTGTCTTCAATGATATATTGCCCTATGACACAGAGTAGAACCTGGTGTCTCTAACTAGTGTGGGTTGTGTGTCTGAACTGGTTTCAGGAGAGATAATTATAATAATTTCGTTTAGTATTTCTCATTTCTCTAGACCATTAATTTTCATATATCATATACATATTTATGAAAATTGCGGGACTTTTAATTAACTATATGGTATTAGCAGTTTATATGTACAAATGAACAACCCTGGGAACAAACTCATTAAAAATCTATGGCTAAACTTCAAAGGCTTCAGGATTTCACCTCTCGTGTACTTGCCCTCTCCCCAGTCTGGCAGCAGAAGACTAACACGCATTTAAAAAGAACAAATATCTACCTGTGCAAAAGCTGCCCTTTACATTTCACAGGAAATGTCAATATTTCAAAAGTTGGTTTTGTCTTTCCAAGTATCTGTGACCCTTTCTGTGGACTGAAAATTTCATATACAAGTTTTTAAAAATGAAAACTGTTCTTTTTTTTTTTTTTATTTGTATGTACATTTTTACATTGCTTAATAAAATGTCATTAATAGTGGCGGTGTAGCACAACTGTTATGTCTCACTGCACTGACGTCTTTAGGTTAGTTTGGAAGCATTTTTCTAGGTCATTATTTTTAATTAATACAATGAATTAGTATATTTTTATTCAAAATGTCAAACTGTTTTAATCATAACAGAAATATAAAACATTGACCTAGAAATAGGATGTTTCTCTGGTACTAAAGAGCAACAACATAATTAAAAGCATAACATTCTAAAATGAAAATAGAGTATTTGACCATTTTACATCTTAATGAACTATCATATCTACTTGCTATTTAAATTTTATTAAACTGGGTAACAAATACAAAATACATTTTGAAACATCATCTCGTAACAAATTCTGGAAATATGTACCTTGTTAACGATGGTTAAATGACTTTTCTAATTAGTGTGATTTGGAAAACACTCTACTGAAATGGTTTCTTACAGCAAAAAATAGTTTCAAGGACAATTTAGTTCAGTGAAGATACTGTCAATACTACAACAGGCAGTAGATATTTATCTATAATCAGAGCTTGCTTTAACTCAATTATGGCTGTGCAGTAAGTAGTAGAGTTAAAACTGATACAAAGCCCTTTTAAATGACACTAAGTGTTTACCAGTTCTAACCAACGTACTGGTTTAACTGAGAACAGAATTCGGTTCCCACTACTATACTGTAAAATAAATACAGTTATACAGACACATGCTTGCAATCCCATCAAAGGATTATTTCTTGATTTCCTGACACTTTTCAATGTTAATTTTCTAGTCAGCTTAACTTATGTCTTGGGTTTTGTTTAGTTTTCATTTTTTCCTTTAACCATTACATTTTATTCTTCAACTCCCTCTTGTACACTTGTGATTTTCTCCTAGCAGTATTTTTTTAAGGTAGTAATATATCATTGAAGAATGTGATTAAGATAATTTGGTGCATTCCTAAGGATGTTAAATTGCTAGACTGAAGTGTAATTTGGGTAGGCTGCAACGCTTTTTAAAAAATACATAATGCTGTAAGGGCAAAATAAAACTGAAGATGAAGCAGCAGCTCTGGGGTCCTTATTTGCAAGAACTCTAAGAAATGAAAAAAACCCACAAAACAAACCAAACCCAGAAGATTTAAAATTTTAAATTCTTCAAAATGCCCAAGTAACTTTTGAGCCTGGGACTTAACAGCTCTGGAAAATTTAGCCTATCTGTAATTTGTCATAAAGAAAAACAATGATTTCTCCTGAAATAATAGGGTCAAACTGCTTTTGACTAATCTAAGAAATGTCAAAGGTTAAAAAGATAAAGCTGCAAGGAACGTACCTACTCTGTAAAACAGCCATTCATCGGAGCTTTAAATCTCTGCTTGTTCTATACAGGGAATAGTCTGCAATGACAACTCCACATAAAAGTAAGACATCCCCTTTTGTAGGGGACTATACAATTCTTGTCTTAATCACACAAATTTTACATCATTTAAAAATCAATCTTTAATACTGGTTTAAGTAACAGAAGTCACAGTTCAGAACTGGAAGTGCAAATTCTAGCTATTCTTACGTTTTTTTCCAATGTACTTGATGGACCCAAAAAGTAGCCCAAACCAGTTCTTTTATGGTCTTTAGTATTCAATCTATAAATGAGAAAAAATGAATATAACTCTTTCAAAACAACTGTGGAGTATCGAATAGAGCTTCTAGAAGTGAAAAAGACATTCAATAAATGACTCAGTTTGACTCTTCTTGAAGAATAATCTTTTTCAAGTCCTTTTTGAAAGCAAAAAGAAAATATGGTTGCTGTACACTCACATATTTGGTGGGGCACTGAAACAATGTCTTCCCTATACCAAAAATTAGAAAGCCACAAAGATTTTGAGTATGTTGAACCTAAAAAAAAGTCTTTTTTTTTTTTAAATATGTAACAAGCCAGCTGCTCTAGTTTTTGTATGGAATCTACTGACAAACAAAACTGCTGATTACATTTTTTTTTTCCCTTGGAAGAAGAAGGCTAGGTAGATCTATAGGCAAAATTCAGGGGAGGGAAGCTAGGAGTAAACCTAGTGAAAAGACATCTTGGAGCAGGATAACCATAAATAAAGTAAGATTATAAAGCAAGAAAACACACACACACACACACATGCACGTACACACTAAAAAAAAAGGACCTGGAGTTTCAAAGGACTGTGCCAAGCCACAGAAAATGGAAGGCATGTTCTTAAGTGCCAAAGGCAGAGGTCAAGACCATAACAAAAATCCGATATTATCTGTGCAAAAAGCAGGGTTGTTTCAGGACTGTGCCAGTGGCAGAAATCAGCCTGCATATGATCAAAGAGGTTGTTTTATGTCATGACAAACATGTACTACTTCACCTACACATACTAAAAGTGATCCAGGAACTTTAATAGCTGTTATGCTGGAGTTGAATCCTCATAGATGAGGCTAATTCTAAAATAATGCAAGCATAAAATATTTTAAAAAGTTACACAACTTCCTAAGTGACAGGTATGAAGACAGAAAACCTCTGCTACATTGGACCTTCCTCAAAGAGACTTTTTTCCTCCCATGAAAACAGAATTATAACTATGCAGTTGTGGCAGATGTTAGTATATGAATATTTATATATCCAGAGGATATTTTGGTCTACTTCACCAGGCATGTTAATATTTGAATAGATTAATCAAAGCACTGAGTTCATGAAGCAAACTGCCCCCTCACCACCTCATAGATGGATGTGGTTCATATTCTGAATGATGTGATGCTCCTGATGTACTCAGCCCCAAAGCTCATGCTTACATCACCTCATCGGGTACCTCCGGACCACAAAAGGGAATGCAGGATAGCAGCGCTGGGTTTTGAAAGGACCCAGGGCACGACAGAAAAACCAGCACAACACAGGGAGGTGATGTGTGGGCATTGCTAGCTCAGGACCAAACGCAGGCTGTTCTGATGGTGCTGTGCCTCAAACTTACAGCGCATCCCTCTAGGAAGGACTTCCCGCTGTCCCAATGGCTCACACGTGTAACTAGCCTGCACTTGGAATGGTGACAACAAAGCCCTCCCGGCACAGTACAGCATGGTTTGCCCCATCAGCTTAAGTCTCCTTTAACTCAAACTGCTCTAACTCATCCTTCTGGCATCTAAAGCAAAGCACCACACGTGTCCTGAAGCATTGTCCGTGATGGGTTGGTGGAAACTTCAGCAATAAACCTTAAATGCATTTTGTTCCCGGAGCTATAGAAAACTGAGAGTTTGCATGAATAGTGGTAACACAACAAAACTTTTTTAACCAGAACTGAACTAAGTTTCTTTTCTTAGAAATTTGTTATGTAGACACTCACACACATGAAAAGCACTGACATTACTGTGGGAGGAATCTAAACGGTATTAAAGCAAGACTACACTTCAAATTGCTTTTCATGCCTTAAAAACCAGCAAAGGAGAACAATGTACTGTACATGCCTATTCATTTCTACTAGACTGGAAAGTAACACAACTCTTGCCCTTTTATCAATTTCAAGTTGAAGTATTTGTTTTGCATACCCATTTTCAAGTTTATAACTTCACATACGGTATACATGCACTAGCAATATATATTGTTAACTCAGTCTTATTTCCCAGTATTAATGGTATCCCATGTGGATCAATATTTTTAATAAGAAAAATCACAGCTGTTCTTGAGTGATGGAAAAATAACTGAGCTATCTTTAAGTTGTTTTTTTTTTTTAAATAAGAAGTGGGGCAGTCTTGGAAAATCTACAAAATATTTAAGGAAAACATCTGAGCGGGTTGCTTTTTCTCAAGGCTGGGAAATGCTAGAAAGCTCTTTGATGTGTCAGCTTTGACAGTTGTTTCGGTCCACCTCAGTTAGCATTGCAGCAGACAGCTGAGGATGCAATTGCTTTCCTTGCACTCACTGGTCCCTCAGGTAGAGGACAGGAGAGCACTCCTCAAAATATTGCTTACTAAAGTTGAATTCTGGTGAATTCAACACACTTGCATACTTTTACACAGAGTACATATTTTGGGCTGAAATTAATCAAATCTACATTTATCTGTATAAAAGGCATTTAGCCTTAACTTCGCCATCCAGGCTCCTTCCACAGACAGACACAGGCACATCCAGAGGGGGAGTCTTCTTGTTTCCTTGGACATCTGTTTCAGCACAGCTGGGTTTCCCCCAGGATTGTCCATCGCTATTAAGTATGAAGGAGCACTACCTGATTAGCTTTGATTAGCCATCCGCATTTTTCAACTTCTTTGATCCAGCTGGGTTGACTCTCATCCACTGAAAGGCAGAGATTGTTGAGAGCTGCCTGCATCACTCCCAGTGGATAGGGAGCAACCGTCACTGGAGCCACTGGCATGAAGGACATCATGCATGTGCTGGCAGCTGATTAGGACAAAAAGAGGTCTCCTGGTCTGGGAAAAATTGCACGTGACGTTTTTCACTATTTGGGAAGCCACCATGAGGAATTGAAGAGGCTTCTGAAGCCATAAAAGCTCTGAAAGCTCTGAAAGAACAAGCATGTGACCTGAATGCAAAGAGGGAAAGGGGAATTCAAACGGAAAGAGAAGGAAGTTTAGGGTTTACTTCTGACAACCAAGCTGTTGGTCTGGGCATACTGAGGTGGAAAAGTGTTACAACCCAAACGCTGGATGACTGCTTTTGAATAGTAGATGCATAAAAACAAACCTTAATTGGTACTGTTTTGATCCTGGCCTATTCTAGTGCAACTTTCATTACAAAATTGTCATTCAGAGCCTAGGAATATTTGCCATCCAAAATCACATTGAAGAAATAGAGTAACAATTCGTATATCCATAGAGACCGAGGAACCACAGGAGCGTATCAGAGAGAGGAGAAAGAGAACTAGATATGCATAGGAGGCAATTTATTTATTTAAAAGCATTCAGGAAAGGTTGTCTTTAATCTGAACTCCTTCTGCTGAAAAATAGTAATTTGAATGAGCACTGAATGAAGGGCAACTTAAGACTTTGATCTCTTTATGTGTTTACGCCACCCCACTGCTTGATGGCTTCACCATTCCCTGCCACATGCTGCTGGCTGATTTTCTTAAGAGCTGCTACTCTTTCCCGGTCGCATCCTCCGCTGCGGTTGGGTTGTGATCCTCACTGCTCTGCTATCCCAGAGCCCCCGCCCCTGCTGGCAAAACAACCCTTCCCGCGACATTTCGAGGACAGGCACGGGGCAACCTCTGCCGTCTCATTTGATGGTGAAGTTGACAAACGACGTGTTCACTCTGGCTCTGTAAGTCCAAACGTGCCCTCCACGATTTTGATCAGAGAAGCAGCATGGCTCTGTTTGCCTTAGAAACCACGCATACATCATTTGAAAGATTAAGAGCCGCAGCCAGGCTGGGACTTAGCAGTCCAGCTTTACCCTGCAACCTGAATCTCCCAGCTGACAATGAAATGCTTCATTGCTGCTCTGCCAGGACGTAATTTTCCTTCCACCCAGCAACAGGCATGAAGGCATTTGAAATCACACCGTAACCCTGACAGGCGCTTCGAAGCCTTTCAAGGCCAGCAGAAAGAAAAGACACAGAGGGGGTGAAAGACAGACAGAAAGAGTATGCAAGGATGGGGAAACTACACTGAATTAGAGTTAATTAAACCCAAGCTTTGACAATGTTTAAATAACAGGATTCTACATCTAGCCCTGGAATGCCTGTACAAGCTGTCATTTAATTTAAAAGAGCACAATAGCTAAATGTCAGTCTCCAGGCAGATCTTCTGCATCTTTCTGATACTGTATTAAAAAGTTATTATAAAGCAGAAGTTCAGAATTTTTTACAGAGGTTGATAATAGCCTTCTCAAACTTCACATTGGAAACACTTGATATGGCACTTGTGAAACCGGGAGAAGAGTTAACCTGGATAGCGCTAGGAAACAAAAAAACCCAAAATCTTAAAATCTCCTAAGATAAGTCTCAGTCTAATCTGAAGATGAAAAAGTGAGAGTTTTTCCCTAGCAAGACAAATAATCTAACAGCAAAATGCCCCTATAATAAAACCAGTTTGTAAAAAAAATCCAGACACCCCCACTCATTTCTAAAACTTTTGATTAAAACTTAGTGAATATTGTATTGCATGTTTTTAAAGTATAGTGCCAATACTTGGCAGTGCTATGTTCAGCTTTTAATTTTTAACATGCTTTAAGAAGGATCTCATTAATTCTCCCATATCCTATCCAGTGATTGTTGCAGATCTCTTTTCAACAGCAAGTTTTAAAAAATGTTTTCTCAGTCTGAATTTATTTGAATCAGCATTCCTAATCAAAATAAAAACAATCAGAAATTAAGTACCATATTTTAATATAAATGTTGATAAAGAAATCTTTCATATTTTAAGCTACTTTCCTTAAAATAGTGGATCTTCAATGAAAATTGGCTACTATTTCTTCAGCTATTCAACATTTAAGATTTTGATCTATTCATATTTGGTTTTGTTATTTAATCTCGTATTACACACAAGACACTCAAAAGCAGAAACATGCAAAATGACCAAAATTGTCAAATCAGGGCAGAGGAGTTATATGGAAGAAAAATACAGCAAGCTAATATCTAGTCTCTCAATAATGATCTTGATGTCCTACAGTATATTAAGAATAGTATTATGGGCTCCTGATGACAAACTTGACACATCCATTTGAATACATTTTTGACACAATTATTAGAATAAAGTAAGGTCACAGAGGTAATCCATGGCAGAGGCAGCAATTTAGAAGAGATGCTAATTTAGAAGCTCCTCGCTCTCAAAAAGCAGAAAACAACCTCATTTTGCACTACTCAGCTGGAAATACCGCACTGGTGGGTGCCTCTCCAGGTATGAAATCAGAGGATGGCAGCTGAGCTTCAGGCGATCTTGGTGTAGATAACAGAAATAGGATACTAGAGTTCAGCCAAAACTACGAGCAGAAATGTAATCACCAAGGACAAGATTCAAGTTGCCCGAGGACTCGGGTGGACACAAGCTTTAGGGTAACCTAGAAAGCATTGTGCATCAGTGCTGCCTGGCAGTGGAGCACCCAAAAACTCACCGGGCATCTTGCTTGTGAGGCTGCCACTCTCTGGACACCAACCCTCCAGCTCTCTTTACCTCAAGTCCCAGCCCACACCAAACTCCACTGTAGTCCAGAGTATGGCATGAAGCCTGTTCTGGGTCCAGAGGAGCAAAGTCTGGGGGAAACCTTCTCTAAAGACAGTGAATAATTGATCTGTGGCTGAATGCTGGAGCCTGAAAGCTACAAAGGTAGGGCAGACTGAAGGTAGGACTTCTGTAAGAGTTGTTTTTGAAATTGTTTAAATACTAGCAGAAATCAGCCAAATGAGGTGGATGTGTAGACTGCCTGACTGTAATACAGGCTGAATCTCACCCTTCCAGAATGCATTTAAGTGCACAGATAACCATCCCTTCCTTTTGGAGGCTGTCAAATGTTAAAGAAATGATTCGCTGAAATACAGAGTACTCTTTGTGGAAGAATGCAACATCGAACTCTTTTAGCAGTTCTCTCTCTCATGAGTACCTGAAAGAATTTCAGCATTGTACTACAATATGATGGGGTTGCTGAGACACAACATTATCCACACTGTGAACCATGGAGCCGAGCAAAAGGTGCCAGGAAATCAAATACTGTGATACAGGACAAATGACATTTCTAAAGACAACAAATAAATCGTTATTTCAATCTGGTGGAAGCAAAAGCAGAAAGAGACAACACACTGTGAAAAGTACAGGAAATGAGAAAAGCCTAGGCTATTAATAGTTTCGGTACAAATTAAAACAGCACAGAGAGAAATACTCTTTTTTTCCCCCTCTGTTGGGCTCTACTGCCCTACTAAAAATCTCTCTTTAAGCAGTAACCTTCATGGATCCTAACATGGGTCTAGATTTGCTTGTGTGCCTCTCTCTTGCTGAGAAATCTGTCCTTCCTAATTACTTCTAGAGCAGTGACAAAAACCTTGTTGATCCGACCAGACAAATTCTGGCAAGTAAAACATTCAGAACTGTAACTATGAACATGCCGACTGCTGAGAGACAGCGATGATAATAGCACTGTTGATAACAATAAAAGGGACATAGGGAAGGATGAGAACTTAATTTTTGGCCATGTTCCATTTAAAGCAACTACAAAAGACATCTAAAAGAGATGTCAGAGGCAGAGACTCTGACAAGACATCTAATAGAAGATGTCAAAGAGGCAAGGGGCTGCTTACAGAGATTTCACTACCCGTCTGAAGTGATACAATCTTCCTCTGGACTGTGACCCCAGAGACTGAATACAGGTATAATGACAAGTAATTTTTTTTTTTTTTAATTAGGAAGGCAAGACAATCTTAAAGGATCTTGATATGCAATATATTTTTGTTGCAAAACCTCATGTTAGGAAGTGTGTTGCCATCAGAAGCAAGCACTCTCTCCCCTTTCTTGAGGGAAAACATGCAGCAGTTCTGTGGTTTACAGTGGGCAGATACACTACTGGAAATGTTTTGGTGCTTTACTATTTATACTTTAATAAAAAGATAAATTTTCAATTTCTTCACATCCTTGAACAGTGGGTCACTAGTGCTTGGTCTATTCTCTGCAGTCTGTTGTAGCATTGTATGATACATGCTGAAATATAGGTCCTTCTCTAAGACCCCTGAAGATTTCCTTCCTTCCTTCTTTCCTGTTCAGAGGCATCATGGCTGTTGCACTTGAATATTGACAGCATTTTAGATGACTCATCATTCTAACTAATCGATATCATGTCCCTTCTATTTAAAAACAAATGCATGAATACCACCACCCTGTTTGAATGGACTTGCTGCTGTTCCAGGTCACTGTATGGCTATCCAGTTTTTAGTTTCTTCCCTGCTCTCTTATCAGTCATGACCAGTCTGTGATAATTCTGAAAAGATCTTCATCTTTATTGACAAGGAGAGACCAGGGTATGGACATGAGGGAAAAGCATTAGAGAGGACATTTGTGAACCTCAGTGTATTGCAAGAATTCCTCATTGGCAAGAGACTTGGGAAGGGCTTGACTGTAACTGAGACTGAGTCACAGGACTATCAGCGATTCTGGTTTTGCTCCTCAGAGTTAGATCCTTTGTAGTGACTGGTGCCTTTCTGCATATTTGACTAATAATTGTTTGGAAGATTTTGAACATTTCTTTCCTCCATTTGTTCTGGAGGTTCAGGTTTGTCGGTTCCCAGGATGAAGCTGATACCTTCAAAAGCACAGGTTAAGCACTTTCTGCACAAGACATGCTAGTATAACCTCACATCAGTGTCTGTGTGCAGACTAGACTGATAAGCATCAGTATCAGAAATGGTGCCAATGACAAGGGAAGCAAGTTAGTGATACAGAGCTATTTCTTCTACATGGCTATATTTAGGGGAACCTCACTTGCAGTACAGAGCTTTTTTTGTGTCCTTCATATACCTAAGGCAGGAACTTATTCTTTCCCTATCTCTGAAATAGTCTTTCTGTATAATTTCATTTTCAGCTTGTCCTATAGAGTTTCTACTGTCTTGGTCCTTCACCGAGGTCCTTCCAGGCAAAATGTTGATGCCTGCTGGACTCTTCCACAATGATAGTTTTGTCAGGAAGAACAAGTTTCTTAGAAAAGCCAAGGAAAGCACTCCTTCTCTCTGTTCTCTGATTGCTAGAGGTCTGCCAGATGAGGAAACCCCATGACTCCCATTCAACTCATTCTAACAGTGTTTTCCATATAGTATGCATGTACATTGTACATTTTTTTAATCAGAAACATGCCTTTATTTTCAAATGCCATCTACGAGTTAGAAATATGCACCCATATAGCAGAGATTCTGTTATTACCCATACATATGTGCAGAATGTTGGGGAGCATCACATCACAAAGAACATCTTTTGTGTTTTTTTTTTCTTTTCAATAATTCTCCAGTTGCAACACAGAAGTCAGTATTTCAGAAAATGCAAATGCTGCTGAATTAGTGGTTCTGTGGCACTTAAACCCCCCTGAGTAGTATAACTGAGAGACCCCCCACTGGATTTTCAATGACTATGTTTTACAGTAAATGAGTGATAAAAGATGCACTGCTTGGATTCTTGTCTTTGCTAATAATTTCCAATATATACGAAGAGAATGAAACGTTTAAACTCAGGGATGGGGGATTAAAGGATATCCATGATGAATGAGCTGTAGAGCTGAAGAGAATTTGTTGTACATCCTGACCAATATAGCAGTGAAAGTAATCAATCCATTACCTCTCTACTGAGAGAAATGGCATAGAGATAAGAGGATAATGAATGCCAGGCACAATACTGATAAGGAAGACACTTAAAATGACCAGCCAGAATATATTCCATAGTTAATAGTGCTGACAAAAACAGTGACAAAGTAATAATTTATTCATGGAATAAGAGCCATTCCTGTGAAAATCAAGGTAGCATTTTAAATTAAGGCAACTATTGAAATCAGAGTAGCCTTATTAAGCAGTAGCCATTAATGAAGTATTGTAGAAAAGAATACTTTTAAGGGCTCATTTTGCCATTAACATATGGGCTAAATTGCAAAATCCTGTTACAAACGCAGACTTTTTTTCTCTGCCAAACCCTTCTGGCTTTTTCCTTAACCCTTTTCCTTAATGCAATAAAAATTCATATGAAGCTCTGCATATTCACATTCAGCATGAATGGAATAATGCTTTTGCCCAGTGCTGACATGCTCCCTATCCCACAACCTTTTAAGAGGCTGACCTAGATTTCGAGTCCAATAATAACACTGAGTACTGTCAAGACTGAAATTTAAATATATTTGATGATTCAAAATGTAACACTTAATTAAGAAACCACACCTATCTAAAAACTGTTAGCTTTTCTCTCTCTCTCTGTGCCTGAAGATTGTGCTGTATGAACATACTGTGCAACATGAAGTGTTGGAGATATATAAGGAACAGCAGCGCCTGTGTTGAATGAAATAAAATCTGCATTTGCTCCAAATGGCTAAGGTTATGACTAAAAACCAGGCTGCTCCATCCAGATTTTCTTTTCAGATTTCATTATACCATTTCTTAAATGTTTATACTATATCTAAGAATGTTTGGGGTCATTATCTGCTTAGAAACTGAACCTCTGGTCAAGTATACTGGTTTTCCCAGTACACAAACAAGCTATCTAACCACATAACCTTCTGACCTAAAAGTCCATTATTAAAACTTTTAAAATTTTATTTTCAACAGAAATATCTTCCAATTATTCAAAAAAACTCTCACATTTCAGTCCTGGTGCCAGAAAGAGATGGGTTTGGAGGGCTTATCAATTCCTACATACAATAATTTTCTTCCTATATATCCATGACAGATACAGAGCTGTACTGTCAGATTTGTTGTCTCATCTGAGACAAAATTAAAACATAACTTTCAGGGACTTAACAATATTTTGAGAATTCTGTTTTTATATAAAAGCAATTTTATGTATCCATTATAGTTAGGAAATTATGTATGCTAATAAATGTGCCCACCACAAACCCTAACTGGCCAATTACATCTTTCCTTCTTTCTAATAAGGATGGTGAACGATTTTTGTAAGCTTAAAAGTATTAGTTAGTTAGGTCTTCAACTAGAAAGTGTCTAATGGAGAAAACAGTCACTAAATAAGGTGAAAGTTTCTTTAGTGGGCAGCACAGAAATGCTTAGGGGAGGGGAAAATAGGTATTTAATGTACATATACAATATCTTCTATTGCAATTGAGCTCACAGAGCAGACGGCTGCAAGGCGGAGGAAACAGGCTTCAGATCCCCCAGCTGCCTGTATTAACCCACAGTCACTGAAAGCAAAAAGAGGGCTTGCTCGGTACTCCAAGCACAAACCAGACTTTTATTCAATTCCATCTGAGCTCACGCAGAGATAGTGACAGTTTTCTCAAAAGGGAACACAACTCGCCTTCTCAGCTCCTGAGCGTCGGTAACGAGCTGCTCTAATCGCCTTAGAGTGGCTCAAAATAACTGGGCAAAGGAAATAATGTTAAAAAAATTGCTGAAGTAACCCCTGTTTTATGCTGAAACTATGCTGTTTTGTCATGTTCTCCTGGGTTTTCCAGGTGCAATTCTGCCGCATTCCTGTGGTTATATAGAGAGTTTCGAGAAACCTCATAATTCTCTTAGGCTCCCAATACCCTGACTGATCACGGGTCCCTATGGCTGCAGAGCCTTCAAAGACCTGAATATTTGGTCCACATTCACCCTTAATACTGGGGATTCAGAAAGCAGGTGATACATCCCCCCCGCCCCTTCTCTCCCTCCCTCTGCTGAACTTCTTTCCCTCCTGCCTGCCTTTTCCTATTTATTCAAGAATCTGTTATCACTTTTGGAGGTCTTGTCCTTTCTTTCAATGACTGGAGTTGGCAGTAGTGGATTTTGTGGATTCGCAGGGGAACTCTTTCAGGTTTCTCTGCATTGTGGGAACACTCCCCATTAGTTCTAAAGAAGCTGCAACCCAACACCATGATGATCACTGTAAGGAGATTGTCAGGACCCCACAGTGACCATCCTCCTAATATAGAGTCTTGGACTAAATCACCTCTTTGAGGATTATTTCAATTCATGAGAGATGAAATCACTTCTCTAAGTGAATGTACTCTTTTCTCGTTTATTTTGAACATAAGGTTTAGTATGATTGGGACGAATGATGTTTAAAACACTCAGTGCTCATCAACACCAATCCAACTGACAATGGTTTCCAGCTTACAAAGCAAGATGAGGAATATGAGGAATAAATTAAATGAATAAAATTAAAATGTCAGCAGAGAAAGTAACTAATCTGCATCAAGTCTCTTATGTAATCCAGACCCTTTGCTGCTGTTATTATTCAAAACCCTTAGGGAACCAAGGATCTAGGTCATCTGCAGGATAAAGAGTGTACTATCCAGGAATCAATATTCACAGTAGTAAATTAAATTATAGTCGTCTCCATGCAAAGAGTTTCATTATTACAAGGAGTGTTGACAATTTAAACTCAATGGGAAAAACTAAATCTAAGCTATCAGATAACTTTTTCACTATGGCACCTCCCTATATACCACACTGTCACTTAAACTGTCAATAATTCTTAACTTTCCGTGAAATAAGATACTGCACTTTCCCAGTAAGCATATGGCTACTATAATGATAAGCTTAGATAAACCACTGCATCTGTTGGAAGGGCCATTTCAATTAATACTGACAAAGTTATATTGCATTAACACTAAAGAAACATCAGCACTGCTGCCGAGGCATTTGAGACATCCTACAACACGCAATTGCCATTTGCAATGGGATTTTTAACCACAGCGGTGTGATAATGGAATTTCTAATACCTAAAATATGATAGAGAAGTTGATTTACAGGAATGCTAATAAACTAGCAGCTTTGAGTTGCCATTAGCTGCAATGTCTCGGTGTAGTCTCCTACTGTTACTTCCACTGTTTTGGTGGTCAGATTGTATTTGCCTATGACCAACACCCCAATTTAAGACACTGCCCAGATGCAAAAGTCAAATCTTATGATAGTTTTCAACTTAATTGAAGTTGATAGCATATGATTGGGAACTGAAGGCAATTGTATGGCGTTTATCTAAGCAGTCACATTTCTGTTTTTAAACCTCCACAGAAAAGCTTCTCATTTCATGGTACATTATGAATCTCATTCATTGCATTAACTGATGAGGAAGGCAGACTGGTTTGATTGATTGCTTAAACTGGCAGAGCTCAACTCAACTGCACACTCTGGGGCATTCGTGTGCTGTTCTGTGCACTGCACCGAGTGCTGGCACAGCCCCTGCAGCCTCCCTTGATCCAAAGCAAAGGAAAGTGGCCCAAGTAGAGGATACAGAGCTTCCACTTTCCATCTTTAACAACACGCTGTTCCCTTGTCTAGCACTGGCTATGACTTTTTTTGACTCAATTTCTCTTTGTAAGCTGGTGTAAAAAAATGAAATGTGCAGATCAAGGAGAAATGTTGCTACAGAAATGCAGCACTATTCATATAGGAGAATCAGCTGTTTCCTTTTCTCGGACATATATAATCCCACACAAAAGACTCTATAAAGCCACATAAGTGATACTTTGGGAAACCTCAGAAACCTGAAATTCATTAAACTGTGCAAGTAAAGTGTTAAGATCAGAATAAGGAATGAGACAAAGAATTGCTTCATTTTTGGCTCAACAGTCATGCAAGGTTCAAATATATCCAAGCACCAAAGTCACAGTTTGCTACTTTATTACAGAACACCCGAGGCTCAGCTTGCACAGAAAATTAGGAAGGTTTTCCCTAATTGTTTCCCGAGTGTGCAGATGACAACACATAACTACAATTAATGTATTCTTCTGCTTAACTTGGGAGGTGGAAGGCATTACTATGAACCAGTGCTTCTCTTGCCAAATGAACCAGCAGATGCAGCAGGCCCCAGAGATGCTGAACCTTCTGATCCCAAAGACAGCCAAGTTGTCATGATGCTTCAGCAGCATCAGATGCCTTTGAGGAACATGAAAGCACCAGGCACTGCATACCGACACGGGAAATGGGTTTTCACGTGCCACTCCAGCTGAAAGCATTTGGGAAAAAAACACGCGCCTGTCCTTCCAGGTGTGCGTGACATCTAGGTGAGGGGAAAGGACCTCCTGAGATTATCATCTCGCTCTTGTTTCTGTAGTGCTCCTCTGCCATTCACAGCCAGAGGAGTGCAGAAATTACAGGACCCACCACGCCTGTCAGAACAAAGAGCTTCTGTCAAGTGCCTCTGCTGATCATAATTAAAATGGCAAGAAAAAAATATTTAGGAAAATGGAGAAAGGAGGGAGCAGATGGATGGAAGTAGGAGCTGGTGGTTCACTTCTGGCTGCTACTCCTCAGAAGTCAGATTGCAGTAATAACAATGGGCTTGCTTTCCTGATGCTATCCTAGCCAGATGATTAAATACCCCTTTTTGTTACTGCAGTTTCCTGGTGACTGAGATCTGCTCTGGTTATAGATAAACTCTTCCTTAATCATATTGAAAAAAATCACCAAAGCTGCTGCATTCTGTAGCACTGTGCATTCACCTATTTGCTGAGAGCAATGCAAAAAAATAGCAGAAATAAAAAGCTACTGCACATTAACCTACCTGGCCCAGGAAACACATGTTTAAAAGACCACTATAAAGGACTGTTATTATGTTTGAGCATGCAGCACAATGTATTGCCAGAAGACAACTGATGGACAAAGCTGAAGAGCAGCCAGATTTGACCAGAATCCAAATCCTACCCCTGTTTTATCCTCTCTTTATCAAGCCCAAATCACACTCCCTCCAGCTCCTCTCCCTCCCTGTCTCTACACAGAGTTAACAAAAAATTTCTTGTAGCTGTTAATGAAAGCTTATAGCCTGCAATATACCGTTGAGCTGCCCTGATTCTATCTAATACACATTTTATTATTTCAGGATTAATAACAAGAACAACCGACAACACTACAATATACTTACATGGCACCTTAATTTGAAGATTGCAAAGGATATTACAAAAGACTGAATAAGTATTAATATGTCTTTGTCCCCAGCTAGCAGAAAACACTGATACACAAACAAAATTCATTTGGGATCTGAACAAAGAATCCTCAACTCTGAGTGAGGAGGGTGTCCATAAACCTACTCGTATGCAAAACTTTAATTAGCTATTAAAATACACCGCTGCCCCATGACTGAGGTCAGTATGCCATGCAGAAGCTTAGCAAGCTTAAAGGCAGCCTCAGATGGCTGCAGTGGATTGTGTCCCGCAGCAGCCTGCACAGTGCAATACTGTTTGCTGTACAGCACCATCAGCTACTGTCAGGATCACATTTACTGTGGTCACTCTGGTTTACATTTTTTTTGTATATTTTATGGAGCACACAGTTGAAACCAATGCTGTGTTATGGTTTTACAGTTAAGAGTTAACTGCATGGCATTTATTTATTCTTCTGTGCTTTAGATTTTATCAGAAAGGTCTGATTACTTATCAGTGCTGATGCCATATGAATTACACCAAGATGAAGAATTTACATGAAAATATGTCATCAGCACTTTGTGCTGAGTTCCATATGACTTCAGAGAAAATCATAACCTTTCTATATAATTTAAAATTCCTCCTTTAAAATCTCTTTATAGTATTCTATAGGAGGGATAAAAGCCTTCCCCCGTTCTCCTCCCACTCCCCCCCCCCTAAAAATTGAGCAAAGGATGCTATTATCTATTAAATTAGGTATCCAGATTAGTTTACAAAAGCATATATACTTAAAAAAAATCTTATAATTCTTATAATCCAATTGGACTACAATGTTTTATAAGTTTATAGGCCTTATCTATATGATCATAAGCATAATTTTAAATGCACAAATACTTGCAAGCTAAAATGACCATTTTGAGTATACAGATTGCAATATATTAGTATATGCTAAGATCATAATATGGCTGAACTGCAGTTTTGTTCACTGTGTGTAAAAGAGAAATGTAACCTATGTTCAGAATTGAGTGCAATGTTGAAATGATCCAATACCAAATTGTGCACATGCATACAAATATACAGCTTCATTATCTTTACATGGAATTTCTTCAGCTCTAACAGCATCTATATGAGGTTTAAGCCCAGGTAATTTCTGAATATTTGGAAACGGTCTCCCAGTATTATGAGACCCAAACATGTTTAATTGTGTGCTTTGCATCCTACTTTAAGTGAACACTTAAAAGTTATTGTTAATTGTGGCTACTTTTTGCTAAAGCTTCCCAACAACAGATTTCTCTCCAGTTTCCAAAGGAAGGCAGTACCATAAAGCACAGACTCCAGGCCCATTGGCTGCTCTACAGGACATGTTAAATACATGCATAAATCACTGCAGGATTAAGGTCCAAGTCAGTTTGGAGTTACTGACTGAAAGGTTTCCTTTCTGCAATAAACTCACACTCAGCTCATCAAAAATGAACCTGAAACCAGACAAACCACATTTGGAAAAAAAATCAGCTGTTGTAAACCAGTTGTACCACAGTATGATAACCCTAAAATAGCCATAGAGAACATGGCCAATTTTAAAATGCACCACTGCAAATAAAGCAAGCACCCGCTCTTTCAGTCCAAAACCCTGAGGGGAAGTATTTTTTTTCCTGAAAAAATTATAAATAACTAAAAAAAAAAAGAGGATTTGGTATGAAAATGCCTCCCACACAGTCATCTCCACAGCACTGCTAATGCGTTGCTGTAACGCTTTCTGTGAGTGATTATGCATTTCAGCTTTTGCATACCCACTGAGTTCAGTCATTTATTTCGATTAATTTAAACATAGTTACAAATAAACATTTAAAAAATATAGGTAAAATGTGATTTTATTTTTCAGTTCTGTGCTTTAAGTTTGCCTTTATTCATGCCTTCCTGCTCTTCCCCCAGAGAGACACATCTCCCTTTCCTCAATTTTCAAAGATGAGCCTTGTCACTCTATTACTCTTAGTCTGAACCTGGGAGATAATAGGGCAAATTTGACAAAACCTGTTCAGGAAATGAACACTTATTCATTTATTAGTGAGTCTCACTGGGCACTATTAAACTTGTAATAAAAAAGTTATCGAAAGGAAGGGAACAAACCTACTGAATTAGAAACCTAGACGTTGGTGATGTCTTCAGCTTTTTCACTAATTCCCAACAGGTTGTTAATGGACAGCATTGCTCCCAGCTACAGGGAATTAAGGAGTTAAGATTTAAGGCTGACAGGGAGAACAAATTATGATCCCACTGTACAACACTCCTTGCTCAGTATTGCTGCCAAGGGCAGCAAAGGTTGGGGACCAGTGCACTAATCTTTTTGCATAATTATAATATTACCTTCCAACACATGTCTGGGAAATCCTGAAGCTCTGCACAAAGCGTAGGTGACTACAGCAATCTGGAGATAAGCAACACTGACTTTGGGACTCTCATTTCCCTCACCTAGAAGTGATTATGCAAGATGATTGGAGATGGTTAGTGGAGTTGTATGTATCTCTGGTAAACTGATGGACCTTGACAGGCTTAAGACGTGAGCCCGCATGATCCTCATGAAATTCAACAAGGCTGAGTGGAAGGTCCTACACATGGGTTGGGGCAATCCCAAGCATAAATACAGGCTGGGTCATGAGTGGATTGAGAGCAGCCCTGAGGAGAAGGACTTGGGGTAGATGAAAAACTGCATATGAGTCAGCGGTCTGCGCTTGCAGCCCAGAAAGCCAATTGCATCTTGCGCTGCACCAAAAGAAGTGTGGCTAGGAGGTCGAGGGAGGTGATTCTTCCCCTCTGCTCCACTCTCATGAGACCCCACCTGGAGTACTGTGTTCAGCTCTGGTGTCCCCAACACAAGAAAGACATGTTAGACCTGTTAGAGTGGGTCAAGAGGAGGGGCATGAAAACAGTTAGATGACTGGAGCACCTCTCCTATGAGGACA
>JANZLQ010000017.1:21923412-21934082 GCA_026212715.1 Elanus axillaris | reverse complement strand
ATGGGGCTTGGAGCAACCTGGTCTGGTGGAAGGTGTCCCTGCCCATGGCAGGGGGGTTGGAACTAGATGGTCTTTAAAAGATCCCTTCCAACCCAAACAATTCTATGATTCTATGAATTCTTGATATGGTACTTTGTATCCTGCGTTTTCAATTTATGGGATAAGTATGTGAAATACTGAGACTGGGTATCCTGGAAGTTTTTATGAATATAAATAAACAAAATATACTTTGGAAAGCAAGTTTGAGAATAGTTTTCATATCCAGTAATAAATTACTTTTCAAATGTTCATGCATTTTATGATTAATGCTATTAGTCGTTAATTAGTTAAATAAATATGAATAACTGTGTGAATTTCTCAACCTTCCTATCTGTTGCTTAGATAAACAGTTACACAGTGAATGCTTTATTGCATACATAAAAATGTCTCATGTTATAATGCATAAGTACATATTGATGTTACATTTCCTTGCTGTGATATATGCATTAAGTCCCAGGCCACTCTGAAAAGAAACTACAGATCTTAATAATTTATGTTCCAAGTTTTAGCCAGGATTATCAATGGTAGCTTTTGAGCTTTTTCTTTTAGTAACATAATATATCATAGTAAAAATGCACAGACAAGCGATGTGTCAGTTTGATTTTTTCCACCTGATTCAGCAACCCAAAATTCAGACACAGCAGTTTAAGCAGAGTTGCACACTGAAGAATTTAAGTCTAAGCATTTAATCTGTTCTTTCCATAAATTTCTGCTGCTTGTGCTATTATAATGATGTTACCAGAGGAAGTTTATTTATATCACAGATTTTCAGCATCAGCACATTCAGAATACAACAGCAATCATTCATTCAATAGCTAACAGCAATGTAATAATATCATCACTAACACTCTAAATATCAAAAGAACATTTAGAGAAAAGACAACAGAAAATAAAGTCACTTTGAACAATCACTAACACAGAATTCACTAAACCCAAAACGTATCTTTTAAATACACGTACACACAAGCCAGCACAGAAATAAATAGCAATTATGCACAGCTATTTTCCAGCAACAGGTTGCATATAATTAAACAATAATAAATAAGGGGATCTTTATGGGCCCATTAATAGGAACATACACTCTAGAGAGCAGCATTTTAAGATCTTAAGCCTTGTGCATCCCAAAACACCTAAAGAGATTTTGTTCATGAGCAAACTATAGCCAGCATGACTGTAAAACAGCGGGGCAAACCTGACACTGCTCTGTCTAGACTGTGCGCGACAGGATTGCCGTATGCAAACATGAAATGCCAAGACCGATGGTGACAGATAGGAACCAGCCCCCACCCCCCTTTTTTTTTGAGACTATGCACCATAACTTTTTTTTTAACAGGCTCAGATCTATCATGAAAGCTGTTCTCCCTGCTGTTCCTAATGTATATTGTAAAGAGCTACCGAGAACAGCACTTTACGGAGTCGCTTGTTGTTCTCTCTTCCCTCCCCTGCCTGCTTCCCCACTATTTAGATAATAATGGATCTGGTTAAAATCATAAACTCCAAGAACATACTGCAAAAGGTTAAAAAGGCTAGACCTGTAAAAGCACAGATAAAGACTTCTATTGAAAATGATGTTAACAAAGCAATACTCTCAAAAGGTGAAGAAGTGGTCAATCCTGTGTGTACCCATGTTTTAAAAGAAAAGTAAATTATTTCTTCTTATTCTTTGCAGTGGGTGTGGGTGTGAGTGTGTGGTGGTAGGGAAAAGTGCATCTTCAAAAAATTAATGGGTGTGCACTGGGAAGGGGAAAGGCAATACAAGTTAGAATAAAGTTTGTTCAAGCAACAGCGAATGTGAACACCGAGCTTGTAATAGGTTCCCCACAGGGCTTCAGTCGAAATGGAAGTGTAGATGAGGACCACTGCATTCGGCCAAAATGCTGCCTGGCTCAAGGGGAGAAATCATGATGATGTTACTCTTCTAAGTGGACAGGCAGCCCAAATGTACCGATGTGTGCATTAGCCATGGACATGGAGGTGTCCCAACGGTGAGGCAGCTTGTGTCTAAGTACAGATCTCCTGGAGCTACCTGTGAGCCCATGCTAAACACGGAGGAGAGTTTTCCAGATTGACTGGAAGGAGAATAATGTTGTACTCTTGGAGATGCTTACAGACATACTTCCCCAGTGTAAGGAGCAGCATGGGAAAAGAAAATGCTGGGTTGAAAAGAAAAGAGATGGTATCCTATGCAGATACAATGTCTCAGGTACAATGTCTGAGCACAGCAGCTTCTTCAGTAATTATCAGCAGTGACTAAAAATTGGCAGGCAGGAAAGGCATAGACTTTTAAGGGCCTTTAATGTGAATACAGGTAACAAATTTGATGAAGCAGAATAAATAAGGGCAATAGAGAGATTAATAAAGTTGAGCAACCCGAAGACAGTCTACAGTCTTTCCAGTATCTTCCTTGAAAGCTCTGAAAGGAACAGGCCTGGTTGTGTCAAAGCCAAGGAAAATGAAGCTCTAGTGGCTGAGGTATGAGATGAAAAGAGATGGGAAAAGAGTTTAGGCTAAGAGAATTACCTGGAAAGCCTGTATCGTGGAAAGGCAGAAAAAGCTGCAAGACTTGTGCATTCAACCTCGCTGTGAGGAAGGAGTCATACATGTTGAACACACTATCTGGAGAGGGCAGGTGAGATGATATTGTTGCTCACACCAACTGAGTAAAGGAGGTAGTAAATAATTGGTTTTGAGTAAAAGGATCTTGAGCTGATGGCAAGACATCTGCAGAGTTACAGGCTGAGATTTTAGTAGGACCTAAGGGCGCGGATCCACCCAACTTGGTGTAAATATCTCTATATGAGCCAGTCCTGGCTCTCTCAACAGACAGTGGAGATGTAGTCAACAGAGCCAATGGAATCACATGCACAATTCACATTTTGAGAATCAGACTAATTGCCCCAGTCTCCCTTAATGCTCTTGTCTAGGTCTCCACTGACTGGAAAAAGAACCCATGACAACTACCTCAAAAGTCAACATCTACCCTGTAGACTG
The DNA here is from genome assembly GCA_026212715.1 of Elanus axillaris. Taxonomy (NCBI): domain Eukaryota; kingdom Metazoa; phylum Chordata; class Aves; order Accipitriformes; family Accipitridae; genus Elanus; species Elanus axillaris. The sequence goes on along the minus strand of JANZLQ010000017.1, from coordinate 21,931,052 downwards.
CCTGGAGTAAGATGAGATGATCTCACCCCAGTAAACAGGTCTGGAGCCCAGAGGAGATCTGAAAATCATTAAATTAGATAAGTCTCTCAACGTAGTTTTTCAATCTTGCTGCAAAGCATAAGTCTCTTCTTGGGAATCTGGGGAGCAAGTGGATAGTTATACATGGGTTCAATACTGTAGAGGGAAAAGATGGTAATATATAATGTTAGAACGTGTGGTTCAATATATTACATGTTGTGTCTACTTAAATAATATGAATAAATCAGCCTGGCCTAGCCTAGGTATTTAAAACTATAGAACAAAATAAATAAATATAATTGTGGACAGAGAAAGCAAACTGCCTGGAAGGTACAGGCACAGTCACATTGAAAAATGCCACCTCATAAAGGCAGTAATCTCTCTCAGACAGATCTTCATTATAGCTAATCACTATTTTGCCAAAGGCACTTATGGCAACATATTTCTAGGGGAAGGAACAGGAAGGCAGTGGGGAAAAGGAAGAAATTTCTCAAGCCCCTGCACTCTCACCCCAAAACTGCAGCCCAATGCGAAAGTCAAATATTTCACTTCAGCTGGAAAATTCTTAGAAAGAGTTCAAATGGAATATTGTAGTAGGTGAAATTGAAAACGGGGCAGATAAGTGGTTGCAAGGCATATACTCCCCTCTGGCACTTTTTAATCAGGAATACAGGACTCTTAGGTGGAGGCAATATCACATACTTACACTGGATTATATGGTCCAAGTAATAACCTTGCATTGGTAATAAATTAATTTTTTTCCTATAAAAGTTGGTTTCATTTTAACACAGATATCTCTGCTGAGGGGTATGGTTGGATATTTCCACATCAGCACACACGCTTAATGCAAAATGAACAACTGTGCTCTCCCCCTCCCTCCTGATGGAGCAAAGATAGTCCAAGACAAAGCCTGGTTAATAAACCAGTTGTAAACAATCAGAGAAGACAGGCAATGCACTGAGCTGTGAATTGCCTTCATACAAACCAGGGGATTGCAAGGTAGATATGGTGTGAAAGCCATCTTAAAACCAAGATAAAAGAGACAATAAAAAGAAAAAGATAGAGGATAGCAGACAGACAGAAGGCAGCAGGAATACAATTTCCTTTAAAAATAATTGCATTCAATTTATGCTCTTACCTTACACTCCCAGTACTAAGTAATCTAATCAGATGCATATGGTTTTATTCTCCAAAGTACACACGAAACATGCAATAAACCCCCATAAAACATGACCTGTGGTGACTCACTGCAGATTTAAGAGGCTATATCTATTTTTTTCTCTGCTTGCTCCACTTAGCAAAGGTCTTTTGCAACCTTGTGGTCTCCTTCGACACCCCACCTCCCATGTAAATCTCCCCCCTTGGTTTTATATATATTTTTGCTTACTTGCTCCTGACATCTTTTGGCTTAGGGGCACTGGAGGTGAATCTTTTCTTTAGGTAAGAAGGTCTAGCTGGAGGACCTCCATTCATTGCTGTGAAGTAGCCATCCTTTCTGAATCTTAATTTTGCACAGCTTCCTATGGCTAGCTATTTATGACACTGAGTATTCCCTTTGATTCTCCCCTAATTCAGTCTTAATGTGGGAGAACACACATTCATAAGGGCCTAGCAGCACCTGTAAAACTTTCTTCCTCTTTGCTTTGCCAGTGTGAGCAGGACAGTTTCTTCAGTAGCAACAATAAAATCCCAAGAAAGTTGGACAGATATTTCATGCATTTGATTTAGAAACAGAGCTTGAAAGTAGCCAGGGCAAGACATACTCTGGAATAAAGGCAATGATATTGTGGATTTACTCATTTATATATCTAGGTTTGTATTATGTATCATTAACAGATTTTGAGCCTTAAACTATAAAAGACTATTTAGCAGAAAGTATGCAGATCAGGCTGTATTTCACAAATTGCTCTATAGTTCTCTGATTGCCTTGCAGTTGTTCAACAAGCTTTGTACCATTTTAACAGCTAGGACCTGAAATCAGCCCAAGTGAAAACCCATCACGCAGGGACGTGACATTTTGATCTTGTTTCCAGCTGATATATTCCAGAAGGCAATGGTTGAGGCAACATCCAATGTGCCTGTTTTTACCTCTGAAATCTTCACCAGTGAGGTTTCCCCTAATTTCAGCTGTTATATCAACATATAAAAGAAAGGTCTCCTTTAGACCTGCAGAAAACAAATCACATAGGGCATCACAAATCACTATGAATGTCTTAACTCACCACTATGACCAAATGGAAAGCCAGGGCATTTTTCAGGGAATTCATAAAATCTGATTCTTCCAACTGCATGTCCAGAAAGCTGCAGTCCCTTCCTTGTGTTGATTTGCAGTTCTCTTTATAAGTAGCCCCATAAGTTTGTTTTATTTATTAATTCAGGTTATTTATTAACTTACGCAAGACTCCGAACACCCTAACATTATTAATTATATAGACATATCTCACGTTACATTAATTATACAATATATATCATTAAAATAAATCTTGGCAGCCTCAAAATTGTCAGTCCTACAGGATCTCAGCCAGTCACCTAGGAGTCTATTTCATCTTCAAGGAATGATAACCTCAGCCTTTCCATCAAATCTTTCTTGAACACATACTGAGAATATCACCAAGAAGTTCAGATAAAAGAGCAGGAGAGTGATTTCCAGACTCCTTGCAGACTGTCCTGTCAGCCTGATTTATGACAAGGGGACTTAACTAGATGCACATCCAGCACATAGCATAGCATGCACTGGGGGGTTGGATCATTAGCGAGGTTAAAAAGTGAAATGTCACCACAGTCACAACCATTAATGGTAACCAGCGGAATCAGGAGGCCTAGATGTACACCTAAGCATTGTTAGGTCCCTAGATGGCCAGTGGAAAGGCCCATTGGCTGGAGTGACTGCTGCTTCCTCACAGCAGAAATTGTCCCACATCTCTGAAATTCCTGCCTTCTTGTCTCGCTGCTCCAGAAGACCCCTTACAATCCGCAATTAAACCAAGACCTGTGCTTTTTGCCTTTGCTGTTGGCTGTGCTACCTTCCCATTTGCTTCTCCCATGAGGGATGTCCTGGGGCTACAGCTTCCTTGTAACATCTGTTTTCCACAAAAGAGGCATTTACTGTCCAAAAGCTCCAAAGAGGGCATCCAAGCAAGTGCACATTGCCAGATCACGCTGAGCTTCTCATCAACCAACAGCCTCAAGTCCTTCTCCACAGGGCTGCTCTCAGCCCACTCTCCACTTAGTCTGTATTTATGCTTGGGATTGCCCCAACCCATGTGCAGGACCTTGCACTTGGCCTCATTGAACTTCATGACGTTCGCATGGGCCCACCTCCCAAGCCTGTCAAGGTCCCTCTGGATGACATCCCTTCCCTCCATTGTGTCGACCGCATCACACAGCTTGGTGTCATCGACAAACTTGCTGAGGGTGCACTCAATCCCACTGTCCATGTCACCGATGAAGATGTTAAACAGCGCTGGTCCCAATACTGACCCCTGAGGAACCCCATTCATCACTGGTCTCCAGTTTGACATCAAGTCTTTGACTGCAACCCTCTGGGTGCGGCTATCCAGCCAATTCCTTATCCACCAAGTGGTCCATCCGTTAAATCCAATTTAGAGACAAGGATGTCATGGGGGACAGTATCAAATGCTTTGCACGAGCTGAGGTAGAGAACGTCAGTTGTTCTTCCCTCATACACCAATGCTGTAACCCCGTTGTAGAAATGATGGAGTTTGAGGGTGTGAATCCAAGTTTCCAAAAGGAAGCCAGGTCTTCAAAAGAGGTGACATTTTAGATGTACCATTTTTTTTGTTCTTTCCTGTTACCTGTCCTATGTATGATGCCCTGCTGTGCCAGCTGCCCCTTGCAATCTCTGTTCTTAAAGCCCAGCTCAGAACTGCTAACTCCAGCCCAGGGCCCAGAGCCTGACTCTGGCACATTGGCATGCTAATGCCTAAGCCCCTCTGGGGATGTGGGTGCCAGACGGTGGTTGAGGTAAAAGAAAATAAAAGCAAGTAGAGTGGACTGCAGTGCCAGGGCTGGAGGGCAGCAATGAGACAGACTGAGGCTGGTAGGAAGCCATAGCAGCTCAAAGAGATTGCAGAAGTGTCATGGTGAAAGCAGGGGTCGGAGGTGGTAGGAGCCTGTAGAGATTCAGGGAGCAAAGGAATGGGCAGAAGGGTCTGCTTCAATATCTAGACCATGCAGAGGTACTATAATCTCTTTTTTTTTGCTGCTGTATACTCAGTGACTTTCTTAAGTTGTGTATTTTCATTCCAGGCTGCCTGATAAACACCGTTTCAGAGGTGAAGATTTTTTTTCCTTTCAGCAAAAATGCACTTCTTAGAAAACAACCCCATTCACATGCCCTTGCAGGGATTTTAATCTCTTTTCTGTAATGAGAAAATTTGGGGAAATACAGTGCATTACTATTATTATTATTTAAATTTAGTAAGTTAATTTTGTTTTTAATATGCAAAATTTCCAACCTTTTTTTTCTACACTGTTTTAGCCATACACATGATTAAATCCATTGCACTCTAAACAACAGCAATGGCAAAAAAGTTAGAGGAACCAGAGAAAAGGGTTTACATAATGCAAGCATGGACACAACTCTGTATATCTGCAAGTGTGGCTATCACAATACTCAAGTGCTGGAAAGTACAGAACAGCAAATGTCTAATTTCTAGCTCCATACAGGGGGTGTAAGAAAAAGGCAATCACTGAATACTTAAAAGAGAGCTTTCCACAAAGCAGACTGCAGTAATGGGTCTGGAATTCCTGAGCAGCTCATAATTCAGTTCTTACCTTAAACAAAAGGAGACAGCCAAGAGATAACAAAAGAAAAACCCCACGGGGAGAGCAGTCATGCTGTGGACATGACTGGCCACTTTGTACTCCTGTTGCCCTCCAGTAAGAGAAAGCTGAATGCATTGTTTGAAATTTCTGAGTAAATATTGGTACTTGTAGAGGTTAAACAAGATGCTGTACTAGAACCTGCCAAGTCTTTATTTATACCTAGCCAGGGGACAGGGTAGGCAGTTACAGGATGAGCATACACTGACAACCTCTTTTAATCGAATCACAGAGAAACCACCACAGGAATGGAAAGTAATTTAGCAAGCAGGCTTGTCCGACTTGTCCTCATTCTCTACACTGCAGATTTTTTATTTATTGTGGTTTTAGGATAAGAATATAAATGCACGATAACAACATAATACACTAGCATCACAGACCAGCAGAAACTGTGGTATCAAACCTCAGAGAAAACAATTTCAGAGTCAGGATAACAAGAACTCATTCCACATTCAAGACCACTCAAACTAGTGCAACCCCAGACAAACACAGTATGGTCCCGATGGGTAATTTGCAAAGGCAGCTTGAATCATTCGGTCAGTGAAATCATGAAGTGCCACCTACTTCAAGTCCCTAATCCTCCATAAACATACATCCCCTGCAGAACTCCCACATCAAGTTGAACACATGCAGAGCTGTTCAGGGTTTGATGCAGGACTGTGCTGGTGCATGACTCTGTCCTATATGTGGGAAAAAAAGAGCATGTGTGGGAACAATGGGCAGGAGAAATTGAAACCCTGTTGGTAGATCAACATTAGGGACTGAGCTCTAAATGAGTATGGGTGTTAGCATGTGTTCCTCTCATTTCAGAAGAGAGGAGCAGATTGCAGAGACCAAGTGCTGTGATTCAAAGCTGTGTGACAGATATGCTCTGTGAACCTTAGCAAGTCACCACAACTTTGTGTCTTGGCCTCCTTGTCTAAAGGGTGGGGGAATGAGTGGGAAGGGACCTGTTCCAGCCAGCGAGCGTGTTGGGGCCATGCACAGGGTCAGCCCTGTCATACTGTTTGCAACCTAAGAATCTGACAGCCCGTACAATGGTAAAATATTTTCTCTGCAGATACTAAAGGAGCTGCATTGCTCTAAGAAGCTTCCATAGCTGAGATTTCTCTGAACCCTGCAATTAATTGTATTTTATGCTTATTTGCCAACAAGCCAAAAGCTTCACTCAGTTATATAAGCATAATGCACTGGGGAGTGACATTTGGCCACCTGACATTCATCCAAGAAAACCAAGTAAGTCTGTGAGCATGCAAGGATGGTTTCCAAGGGAGGGAGTCTTGTGGTTGCATTTTCTGGTTTTCAGGAAGACTGAGCTCTGACAGAAAAAGTGAGGCCTTCCTAATGCTCCTGAGATGTTCCACATCTCTTCAGTGGAGGCAATGTAGAAGCCCCTTTTCTCTACTCATTAAGTATTTAATGAAATTGGGAGAAAAATTACAGTCTTTGAGAACAGGAACCCTTTGAAAAATTTGGCTGGTATGGGCTAATCAAATTAAAAAATAGTGGAACAGTGGCAAGACCCACTGATACCAAAATACTGTGACCATATAAGCTTCAACCCTTACAGGAGTATTGGAAATCTCTTTCAGTTCTCACTACAAACTAAACTGATTTTGGATGAAAGTGAACATGCTGAAGTGACAATAACATAGAAAACCTTTGTAAAACATCAACCAAATCCTCCACACTCCCACAGAAACCCTATTTTCCAGCTACCTTGCATAAAAGGTAAACAAAGAGAAAACCCTGTTATTCTCATCCTTCTGCCATATGGATTTCTTTCTACTTTGAAATTATGCAATATTAATAGAATGAGATTTCAAATGAAAACAATGAGCTGTGTAAGCTTAGGAGAGGTCCTTCAAGTGCCTCCTGCAGAATTTCTTCCACTTTTTTCTAAAAATCAGATCTAACTACTGTACAAGATATGATGGCAAGGCAGGCAGCTCAGAGCATTGTTTCATTTTATTTTAGCTATTTTTACTCTCCTTTACATTTTTATGTTTAAAACAGGTTGATGAAATAGAATGTTTGTTTAAAGAGATGGGAGTAAAAACCCTACAGTACCCTCTAAGGATCTGAATTCCACAGGGGTGGGAGTTAATGTGGTCATGTCATAGTGTGAAAACTGGGTCCAAAGTATAGTGGATAATTTTGCATATGCAAGTGACCCCTTAGGTCTCTAGTCATCTGTCACATGCATCACTATCAAGTTTACATACATAATTGCTCTAAATCATGCATACATTTTTGTGCACATCTGTTTCTGAGACTCACACCCATACACACCTTGCTTCCTTCAGCTAAACAAAAATAAAACATTTGTGTCTGTAGTTTCTCTCTCTGCCTCTTATAGTCATAAATGGCATCACCCACACAGTTAGGTAGGACTTTAATAGTTCTAAGCCTTATAACATAATTTATCCATTAAAACACTCCCTTTGTTTCACTAACTGTAAATAATTTGGCAGAGAGACAGTATATTTATTCCCTCAGCTGAATATCCAGTGTTATGCGTTCCTATCACTTCTTTGTAATCTGCTTATATCCCACTGGCATCCCTGAGCCTCTGGTATCCGGACAGACTGGGGCCCTCCAGAAACCTGCCCCCATTAGTCTATTTCTGGTGACTTTTATTGCAACCTTTGATGAACAATGACATGGAAACTGTAATCTGAGAGCTATGTCTTCTAAAGCTCTTTGTAGGAGGCAGCATGATGGGTTCTACCAAAGTAAGAATGATGGTATGGAAGGAGAAGGAAAAGAAGGAGAAG
>JANZLQ010000017.1:21905569-21923312 GCA_026212715.1 Elanus axillaris | reverse complement strand
AAGGAGAAGGAGAAGGAGAAGGAGAAGGGGAAGGAGAAGGAGAAGGAGAAGGAGAAGGGGAAGGGGGAGGAGGAGGGGGAGGAGGAGGAGGAGAATCCACTGTCGGAACCCTCCAAATTAATTGAGGCAATATCCTGGTACTCCTCTGCTGCTGTGCTTCAGGAACCTTCTTCAGGTTGGGGGAATTTTCTTATCCCAGGCCCTACGGCAGGCATCGAGAACTGGTATCATTTGCGAAATCTGCCTACAGAAGCTTTTCGTCCACAGTAATGAGGCAAACTAAGGCAGCAGCAGAACAATCTCTCCATGACAGTACATTTGGATTTCTAAGAATCTGATGGGCTAAAACAGATGACAGATGTACCACATTTCATCATTTATCTGTACTTTTCCAGTCACTGCATTACTATAATAAATGCTAATACCTCTGCTGGTACACATTCATTTTCTCTTAAGTTCTTAGCATGTTGACCCATGAGAGTAAACCTCTTTGTGTTTTAAATGGTTTTAGGTTTGCCTTCTCATACTGGAGCATCCTCAGATGGCTCAGCCTTCTCAAAAGTTCTTTGTAACTTTCCCACTTGGAAATGGCTATTTATTTTAGACTAATGGCTGTCTTGAAAGCTTAGTGGATAGGGAAAGAAAGCTGTCTGGGCATATGTACAGATTACAATTAGTTATTCACAGAGTATATTTTGATTCCAGAACATTTTATACTTTATTTTCATTAAAGAAGAAGCTTTGCTTATGTTTTTTTCCCATGTACCCATAGACAAATCCGTAAAAAATGAAGTTATTTTCTAATAATATCTAATTGCTACAGAAGTACCAATGGATTTGCTTCTAAAAGAAACTGATTTTTTCCTTGTTAATATTAAGAACATTCTGAAGCTATGGAACAAGGAAAAATTGTTCTTATGAAACCTTTCATTTCTCTGATATGAGGTAGAAGACTATCACACTGACACTAAAGGAAACTGAAAATGTTCTTCAGGGAAATTTTTAGAATTAAGATAAAGTAATGATAAGAATTATTTTTTGGTTCAAGTGAAAATTCAAGTTAACCATAGGAAGAGGAATAGCAGGAGCTGTCAGAAACTGCTAATATTCTGAAGTTTAGGGATAATCCTCTAATGACCCTTGTAAGTATAAAGGTAGCAAAAAAAGAAACTTTAATACAAAACAAAAATGAGAGTTAACCCAGAGATTCAAAGGAACAGTCACTAAAGGGGTTCTGAATCTATACGGAGAAATTCCAAGAGATGCCGGATCTTCCTTTCAGATGTAGAAAGATCTAAAGGTCTTTAAGGCTGTATGATAAAACCTCTTTGTGAAGATGAAAGAAGTGTACTTTATATTACATTTTGGTTTGTACATGCATCATCATGGGCCATGCTGTGAAGCTGAGAGCCCTCTGAAACCCCACCACACTTTCAAATGACTGCTTCAAGTTTTAATGAACTGGGTGGACTTTCAAAATTTGTTTATTATCCATTTGCCTCAAATAACTTGGGACTAACAAATCACAACCCAAGCTTGCAGACTTTTTATCTATCACCAGCATTAGCCCAGGGGAAGCAAGAGAATGTCTTTGAACAAGGATTGATAAGATGTCTATTGACTGAGGATAAAGCCGAGCCATGCTGAGAAAGCAAAGCAGTTCATGGTGATTTCGTTCAGCTAATGCCTGATTGGTGAAAAGGCGCTTCTGAAACATTCTAAAATTAAATCTGTCTCAGTGGCATAGATGGATGCAAAGTACCATTAGACACAAGATCCAGGCGAAGCAATGTACCCCCATAATGGTTTCCATAAAAGAAAGCAGAGAGTAAATACATGAATGCTTCGTCTTAGGTCAAAATTATTCTGCCTGCAAGCCCTGGATTTTGCTGATAAGTAATGTAACAAGATTGGACTGGGATCACCAAGTTGTTTTCACTCAACATTTCTGCTCTTGAGTACTCATGTACTCTACTTCTACAAAGCTCTGGCAACTTGAGTATTTACTTTATTGAATATACAAGTTTCCAGACACATAGTGTTGCCATCTACATACTTAAAATTTTATTTTCACTGGTGCCAGCAAACAGAAAGAGTCCAAGTTCTTATTTTTGCTTTTGGGATATGATAGGCAGTAGAAGACAAAAGATAAATTGAAAAAACGGGGCATTCAGGACATGCTCTGTAGCTAGAACACATACGACTTCCTGACTTCAGGCTGTCAGTAACCCATTCACTAAAAGAAAACTAAGTCTGACACAGTCATGGGACAGATGTAACTTCAGAGACTGTCACATTTAAAATTGTAACTTATTTAATTTCTGGGAACAAAGAAAGCCCAAAGGATCAAAGCCCTGAGAGTGGTCACCAATGTACTCATGCTGAAAATAGGTGTGGAGGACTACAAGAGGCATTTTAACATCTTTTCAAAGATAAAATTATGCATTAAACACTTTTAAAAATTTCCAATAAGGTATGCTGGAAAAATCAAATGTGAAGTTAAGACGCATACATATTTTCTTGAAGAAAACTCCTCCAAATGTATTTTCTCTAATGACTTTGTCCCACTTCCTCAGGGTTGGTGTCACAGTACTATCAGTAACCCTAGCAATGGGAAAGGAGGGGAAGACTAAGCACAGGCTGTGCCTGCTTTTTTCCTGATGTGGGCACTGACGAACATGCTGCACTGGACAAGGCTACCTGCAACTCCAGTCCCCTCAAGCCCCTGGGCAAATCTTCCTGTGTACTTGACACCAGCTCCCATGTCCACCTTGGGTTTCATTAAAGGGATGCTGAGAAGGAGAATGAAAAAGAGCTTCAGCCATTTGCCAGTTTTAAAAATAAAAAATAAAACAAATGAGACAGGTAGGAGTAAGCAAGCCAAGTCAGTCCCCATTCTAGCCTTTTATTTTTAGGTTTATTGCCTTGGTATTTCATGAAATGCTTTTGAAAGTGGTGTACTTTAAAGTATAGCAAAATAAAAATGCTAATCAATAGTCTCCCTATAGGAGCAACTACCTTATGCCAATTAAAGTGCCTTAGAGAAAAAGAGACTGCTAAGAACGAATTTTACATCTTACAGTGGGTTTTGAGGTGGGAGAGGGGCCGAAATCCAATTTCCCCTAAGGGAAGATTAGCCAAACACGATTTAACAGCAAGGTCTGCATGTAAAAGGATGCGGCTAATATGCCTGTCTAGCTGCCATGTTGTAAGCCAAGCTAACAGCATTATAGAATCTATTAGGGCGTCACACACAAATGTTACGGTTTGATCAATTCCCACTGCTGGCAGTGGTTTTTTAGTTTTGTGAGCAGAAAAAAAAATATCCTTACATGAAATAACATGCCATTGCAATGTTTGACTGTCTGCTTCTGTTGCACTTAAAACTACTGAGGAGGAACGTTTGGAGAATTCTGGCTACTAAAATGAGCTACAAAATCCACTATTTCATACCATGTAAAAATGCAATATATTTTGCAAGCACAGTGACAGTTTACTAGATGCCTCATAAAAACAAAGCCATGAGACAGCGTCTGTGATGAACAGCCCACAAGCAATACCCCGATAAGGATGCAACAAGTGAGGGTTGTATAAAAACTGGCTTTAGTTTATGGAAAAGAGAAGCACTAGAAAAACTGGATGTGTTAAGTATATAAAATTGTGTACAGTACCAAGACTGTAAAAATAAAATAAGCTTAGTCTGCCATGCCTCCCTCTAGCGGTTAATTCACAGAAACAATGGTGGTCAGTCTACGCTCATTTATTTAATTTGGGCAAAGAGCCAGGATTTGAAGTTAAAGGTTCAGCTTCTGTACTGGCAGATGATATTACAGAGGATGTTGTCCATCTGATGCTGTCCATATGTGGGCTGAAGAAACAGCATGCTGTCATTCTTAGCCCTAATGAATCAGGAAGATTTGATGGAAAGCATCACAGAGACTCTATAAAGTAAGGGGTAATAAGCAGAATTTGCAATAGAACAAAACATAAACCATGTTAAGAGTGAGTATGGGAGAAAAGCAAAAAAAACCAAACTACACCAACCCAATGAAACAATGCACAAAAGCATGCACAGAGAGGAAGGAAGACCACATTTACTTGGAACTCAAGAAGAGGAGTTTGTAAGCATGGGCTCCCTGAGGATACATCTGTACTAGTAATTTCAAGATTGCCAGGGAATGCTCTGCTGCAGTAGAACACAGTTGTCTCTGCCACTCATGTGCTTTTGGTCTGGGCCAAATAACATTCTCCCAACAGGCCAGGGACCATTCCCAACAGACTATTTACATACAGGCACCCTCTCTTGATGAGTATGTGAGTTTAACAAGAAGGATGCAGGCTGTTCTGTGCCGGCTGGATCTCTGTACAAGGGACTCATATGTACTTAGTTTTTAAGTGTAGATGTGGTCTGAGGGGCTTAATTCACCCAACATATGACTTCCGAACAAACATACCAGCTTCTCATATGGGAACATATAGGATGTCTAACAGGCCTGCACGCGAGAAGAGAGTGTCTATTAGATTTGTGTTCTGGGCAGAAGACCCAAGAAAACAATATTCCCAGCATTTTTTCATCTCTCTGAGAACCTGATTTGCCAACAGAGAGCAAACGCGTCCTGGAGGGCAAACTGTGCACAATTCAGACAGCAGCCAAAGGGAAATTTTCAAAGAAGAGATTTAAAGTAGCTCTGTGACTAGTTGAAAGTTATGCTTTTCCCTACCTAATTTTAATTTTAAGGAACTGTTCAAAAATTTAGACTCATAGAACCACAGAATAATTTAGGTTGGGAGGGACCTCTGAACTGTTCAGATAACTTCTAACAGAAACACAGAAGCACCAGCTTTGCATTTTAGAAGAAGAATGTGAAATCCGAAATAACCATAAACCACCTCTTCCCCTTAACTATGGATGAGTGAGGAAACTAAGACCTGCAAGGCAGTCTGCAAGAAGTACCAGGCTTATAGCTCAGCATCCAAACGTCACACCCTATCCCAAGCCAGTTGCTAAAATGTACTCTACAATCAACAGAAAAGATGGCCAGCCCTCTAGCAGTGCCTCTTTCTCCACTGACGATAGGTGAAGACCAGTTCGTGAGCTATTCAGGAGCTAACAGTGTATGTGGAAAAGCTACGACCAGCACTTAGAAACAGATTCAAGGACCTAATCATAATTTTCCCTGCTGTAGCTGAAGTAGTTGAAGTCTCACTTAACAGTGTGGGGCCTGACTCCGCAAATGCTTTTGACCAGGTATGGCAATTTAGGAAGGATATAGTCCCACCAGTTTTAGTGAAAAGCAGTATTCCTGGCTGCAAGACCAGGGAGGCATTCATAAATCACAGGCTGCTTGGTGCAGCAACCTTTTACTTTTTCTTTTCTTGTTCTAAATGTTATCTGTGAAGTATTTGTATGTAAATAAAACCAATGTAACAACAGTGTAACAGAGCAGCTGTACAAAATAAACCAAGGTAATTTGCAGACAAGGTGTAAAAGTTGGTAGAGGCTGCAATTCTGATGGCCCTGCTAGGGATTATTATACTGAAGTTTGTCTGAGTGGCTTCATAAAGAAGCTCCTAAAATACTCTGGTTTACTAAAGTCCTTGTTCCTTCCCTTATACCTGGTTCATCATATAAAGCTGTAATTTAACTCCTTCTGAGGTTGCTCACAGGGTCTCTGAGATGATTATGCTGGAGAAAATGGAAAATACTGCAAATATGAGAATTAAAAGCCAGCTGTTTTACAATTATGCAGGCCAGCATCCAAGGTATCAAAAGATTAAAGACTATTTGTTTTTAAAAAGTCTTCTCTAAGACAAAGTTGGGAGAAAGGTAACAAATAGCCATTCTGACCAAATGGGAAATATTCTTCACATTCTGGAAATCAAGCTGATGAATCAAGCTTGCAAAAGCAAACAAACCTCAACTGGGTTTATTTAAGCTTCCAAGCAGACAGACACATGCAGGCACATCCGACTTTGGAGGAACAACAAACCCGAGATTACTACTATTTGCATATGGCAGTGCCTCGAGGTTCAGTCAAGGATCAGACGCCCACTGTGGGAACTGCTGTCAGGACACACGGTAGGAAGGTGGTCCATTCCTCCCAACATTAGTGATTTATTGGCCCAAACTTGCAGCAGATGCTGAGGTTGTGAACGGAGAGCATGATGCCTGCTCAGCATTGCCCATTCCTGGGCCAGGGTTACACTCAACAGAAAGGTCAAGACACAGGGAATGAGGCAAAGGTAAAGTGAGATGGTTGCTGTATATTAGGCTGAGGAATCTTTACTTCCATCCAAGTGTTGTCCTTGAAACGGAAAGGAACACCCTCTTCTTGAGCTCTGAATGCTATCTATCTTGATTGTATGGCCAAGAGGTGGTTAGTGAAACCCTGTATGGATAGCTGGAGACAGAAGAGATCTGTGCAGCTGATCTGCAGGTGATGCTGCTGTCACCTGCAGATCCTCTGTGTTAAAGCAAACCCTAAGCCATCTTTAGGACCATGCCCACTATTCCCTCTCCTTGCATGCTGTTTCACACCTCGTCTGTTTTTCTCTCTTTCCCAGCTTCCTTTTTTTGTCTCCCGTCTAATTGATTCCAAGCTTGACCAGCTTTGGAATTAATTTAACTGCATGATATCATCACCACGACAGGCTCAGCCAGCTTGAGCTGCCACAGCCCAGTGTGAAGGAGAAAGGGTGGGAGGAGAAGAGAGTGTGCTGGCCAGATGTCCTCCCAGAATGGAGAGGTAAGCCAGGGCCAGAGGCTGTGGCATACCTGTGTGCCACGAGCCTCTCTCTTGCGGACGTGTGCAGCATGTGAATAAAGCTAAACAGGAGACTCTCTTTTCCTCCCTGTTCTTTCCTCTTGCCTTCCTTTGTTGTGTTTGTCTGAAGAATAGGAATAATCTTCCAATCTGTAGCTGAGCCTCCTCAACTTCACATTATTCCCTTTCTCTACGAGGATGTCTGGCACCACCTGAAAGGTGGCTAAGCAAAGGGTTTTGCTTTTTTGTTCCTTTTTAACAGTCCTCCAGCTTAAAGCAAAAGAACACTCAGACTCTTCAATAAAGGGGCCCTGTAAATGCCTGGGTGAAATTAAAGTACTGCAGATTATCAGAACGAAAAATATTATCTTTCAGGTTGTCCTTCCTTTGCTTTACTTGCTGATCTCAGTAGAAGATTAGAGAAGGTTGAATGTCCTTTTCTAATTCCATCTGTGCTAAAGCTGTATTGCTTCATATTTAAGCTTTTCACAGCATTTTTGCTATTAAAAGTGCTACAAAGAATCAAGTCAAATTAAGGACAACACATCTCAGCAATTATAAATGACTCGCCGTGAGAGACAGGGTCCTTGCATGCTACTCCAAAACATTCCTGATGTGACACGTATTAATACAGTCAATGCCAACCAAGTGTCCGTCCGGCATTATCTGGGGCTGATTTAGTGTGCAACTGTAGGTGCAGTCACAGACGAGAGAAAACAGATGGTGTAAAAGCCTCCGATTCCTGATCACTGCAGGGCCCTTTTCACCAAGAATTTTTGTTACGGCTAGATTCCCATCTCCCTCTTTCCCTTTCCAGTTTGATGTGGCATTCTCCATTTCCTATATTTAACCACTGCTGCCTGGCAGCTGCTGCCTTTCCCCCAGGAGCCGGTCAGCTGCGCGAATTCTAAGAAAAGTGTTTAGAGCCCAACAGGTGCTGGATCTTGTCGACTTGCATCCTTCAGTGCCAAATGGCTGCAGGCTGCTACCCAGCTCTCTAGTACAGACACTTGCAGAGCTTCTTTGATTTACAATTCTCTTGAGCTGGCTTCAGTTTGGGTAGGCAACTCAACAAAACTGAACAAATTCCCAGGTAGACAAACAGAAAACTTGGAGGACCTAAGCTGCTGGTGATGCTCTTGAGTTTTCTTCCTGTCTTCCTTTGGCACAGTACAGCTATGACTTTCCGTCTTTCACTACAGGTCATAAATTCCAGAGAGGAAGTACTCTGTGGCCGCTGGTATGTACTGGCACGTAAGGCAAGTGATCCTTGGACTCTCTCTCCTAAACTACGTTTCGTACACAGTTACCTGTGATTGCAGAAGATTTGTCGCAGTGACCAAGGAGGCCCCTTATAGCCTTGCATTTCTAAACCTTGCTGCAGTCCAAACAAATAAATAAGAAAACTAACTCAGCAATCTTGCAGCTTCTTCCAAAAGAAAAAAAAAACCTGGTTCTTGTACCCTCCCCCTCCTATTCTTTCTGTTTTGACTGGATCCCTATTTATACAGCTATGCATTTTAATAAACATACGGTCTTTTAATGAAGACCTCTGTCCTTCAGCCAGTTTCTGGCATCTGCATGATGTTTCTGACAGTGACACCAGCTGCATCGCCAGCTGCTTAAAAGCACACATATTTGGGGCCACCACCGCTATGGTCCACCACAGGAAGGCAGTGGCTCCGAGTATCTGTTGGTTTCCGAGATGCTACATAAGGATGAAAAGAAACCGTGTTTGTATATAAGGGTCATTTGTATGAAGGTAAGTGAATCAGCATGTGCGGTTCAGAAGAAGCTGAGGCCAGATAGAGGCAGTTTCAGCAGGGATTCCTGGAAGGCAAGCTAGGGAAAAGAAATTTCAAGTAAGATGAAATATTTTTTCATTATTAAACAAGTTAAAAATAAAGCATAGCCTTAGGAAGGCGTATGTTTGAACAATTTGGAGCAGACAAGATTCTCAGTGCAAATCAGTGAAGGTTCATTGCTTTCATTACTTTGCTGATGGTTTACACCAACTGAAGAGCTGCCCACTGTGCATAATTTCTCTGGACCAGGGTGGAAAAACCATTAGGTTACATGCTCTTTTAATTGCTAATGAAACTGCAATCAAGACTACATCCAACCAGATTTTGAAATTATCTGGTTCCTTTTTAAAATCAGCAAGGAGCTAGACTCTTCTAACACCGCTGAAGAAAGTTTTTATAGCACCAGTAGGTTAGTCGCAACAGATACTACACTGCCAGCCACAGCAAAGATTTAACATAGGAGAAATGCTAATAGAGCTATAATTCTTTGAGGTAAAAGTCTACCATCATTTCATAAGAAGGTGATGCTATTGTACATACTGACTGCAGCTCCTTCTGCATTGCTATAGATAGCTACTGTACTTAAAGTGGACATTAATGCTAATTTACAATGAAAGGCTAGCTGAATTACGTATCACATCCCCATGAGACTATAATGAACTCTCATAATTAATATTATTAATCATGGGCCTAGCACAGGGGGCACATATCAAGCATTTCATGTTCAAGGTTCTTATTAATAAACATCTCCATTTTCCCAGCTGATGCTAACAGCCTGCCAGAACTCCTTCTATCATTCAAACCTGTCCCAGCTTTATAACCCATAGTAGAGCTCAGTTCTGCATAGGTATCTCTTCTCTCAGACTTGGGGTGGTCAGCACTTTGCAGGAGTCACTAGGCAACCTGCATGACGTATCAAAGCTCTGTTTTCACCGAAACAATTCTACAATAAATCTGCATGGGGTCAACGGGGCCTGAGAAGCGACCCCTGCAACCCCACGCGGTGAGACATGAAACACCGAAGATCTGATTCAAACACTGTAGAAAAAGGAAGTTCAAAACTGAGGTTCTACTTTGATTTTAACTCTTGCTGATATGCATGGGTCTGTGCAGTAAGTCAGCAGCCCAAAACTATCATACCATCATGGCTATACTCTTGTCTGAGATCCAGTTTTGCTGCAGCAGATAACTTTTAAACTGCCACTATCAAAATCTTTCAATGCCATGAACTGAACAAACTCCAGATCCTTTTCTCCCAGCTGCCTATGGCTTCCATCAGAGGTGAACAATATTTTTCATGTATAGCTTTTTGTACTTTATCCTTCCCCTGGCTTCTTCTTTTTACTTTTTAATGGTGATGTGAAGTTAAATAATAAGAATGTCACTCAATTCCCTGTTCTTTTATGAAAAGTCATAGTAACCTCTGCTGAAGGTAGCTCTACACTCCATATCATTGACAAGATAATGGTTTCATTAATGTGTACTTTGGGACCCTGCACTTACATATCCGTGGCATGACTCCTCTGGAGCTGCTACAGTCTGTGTCAATGTCTGCTTGAGGAGCTGGGAATCTGTGGAATCCAGAACAGCTCTGCGCTTCATGACTTTTCCTTACATAAATCTCTCATTTACAGAACTAATTATTTTTTTCCCCAGTCCAAGTCGTTATTCCAATACAACTCCTAGTCTGGATGCAATTATACCAGCTTAGAGGTGTAATCATACTATCACTTGCAATTTTTCTTCTTTACGCCTTCCAGAAAAAGTTACTCTAAGCATATTTATAAAACTGCAATTGCGTCTACACTGAGGAGCTGTGCTTTTCTCACTAGACAAAGAAAATTAATCCAAAACTTCTAGAAGGCAAGTCCTAACAGCCCTTCTCAGCACTTGAATGCCAGGGATTGACGGAGTGTGGTGTTTTTCAGTGCACAGACTGGGAAGGACCATCCAAGCTCTTACCTGAGCTGCAATAAACGAACAATTTCATTTCTGAGCCCTTTTTTGTGTCTGCTATCCATTTTTAAGATGCTGTTTTTTCAGCAGCTGAGAAAGGCTGTCTGGCTCTGTTTCCCAATCCTGGTTTTAAATGAAGAGGGCCCTGCTGCTGGGAAACAGGAGAGCTCTGATCTCACACCTGCTCTATCTGAGGAATCTGCAATGGCTGTTAACTGCTGGGACTCCTGCATCAGTGCTGAAAATGATCTGGCAGAATAAAAAAGCATGGCTACAGTGCAGTCAAGACCAAGGAAGTACTGTCAGTTAGGCCCAGACTTCATCTCAGGCATGCATTCTCCCATGGTGTTAAAAATGGCAGCAACCCAAAGCATGGCAAGCTAAACTGTCTCCGTAAGGACCCATTGCTGACAACTGCTGTCACCCTCCCATAGTGCAAACCTCCTGGCCAGCACTCACTTGCCTGTTGCTGCTGACCAACACAGTTTGCTTGCAAGTTTTTTGGGGGTATTTGCAGTGTTTCAAGTGTTCAAACTGACCATTTTCTCTACTCTCTGACATCCTTCCAATAAGCCAAACTGGAGAATAACCTAAAATCTGCCAGAATGTACACGGAGTTTTCTAATCCGTCCTACATCTCCCAAAATGCCTCACTGAAATGAAAATCTGTTTATAAGAAGAAAAAAAATAAATCCAAATGTTGGCAAAGGAAAGTGTGAGAAAAGGGAGAGAGAGAGAGGGAAGTGGGTGAAGACAAGTTGTCTCTTAAAAAGTACAACTGTTATTCCCTTTTCTTTCCTTCCTTCATGCTGTCCTGTGGGCATGTGGGCTAATTAGCACAACTTGTACATGCCTGCCATCGTATTACATAGGATTTATTACACACAACTCTTTGTTGAGAATTCTGCCTGTGTGGGTAGTAGCTGGATAAAAAAAAAAATGATGAAAGTTATAACTTTCAAATTCTAACTTTTCCTGCTTTACTAGGAGCTAGCACCAGCTGTACAAGTCAATGAAAATTAACCTTCCCCCCTACCCCTTGGATATCCAGTAAACTCAGATTTGATCCGGATGTTCTGATTTCCACGCAACTAAAATGCAATCAAATGCTTGATTTTGGGGGATAGATTTGCTTAAATTGTATTAATTCACAAGGATAAACACAATTAGTAGAGCTCATTAGCTTGCAAAATGTAATTTATTTTCTTGAATATACCCATTTCCTTGGATGAAGAGCTCCATTAGCTTTATTATATTTGCAAAGCTTATATAAAAATCCAAACCATGGCAACAAAGAGAAAATTGTTACTACACAGTCACAGCAGTCACTTTTCCATGTTAAATAAGTTTGGCATTTATTTATATTTAAATGAGAATATCTACCACTATCAAGACCAGGATATGGGACAAGTACTTATACAGAATATAATTAAAACTAATTCAAGCAACAAATGTGGCCTGAAATTAAAATACCCCCCCAACTTCTCTAACTGAAAAATGATTCAGTGTTCTCCCTCAAAAACCCTGTTTATAATCGCTTAATTATCATAACCAGCAATAGTAAAGGGACTCTAGCCGTTTACAGTCTCATAAGATGGGTCTGCATTCAGGCACGTCTGGTTTGCTTAGTGCTGTGCTTTAATTTCACTGTAATATAAAGGCTAGAGAGTGGAGAAAATGAATACATGGCAAAGTACCTGTCATTACTTGTATCATATCACCGAGGTATTCTACATGCACAATATGAAAGCGTGGCCAGTGCAATTTTCATACTGTTATCATTTTTGATATTATACTGTCTAAAAGCAGTGACACACAAAAGAAATGCTTTTATCATTTTCAATGCGGGGATGATACTAATTACATCATCTGTCATCATTATACAGCTAAACAAAACTTTTCTTTCATAGAAAACTGCCATTTAGCAAATTAACGGGTAATGACCCATAATATACTGAAGATTGAAATTTGGGAATTACATTCACATTAGTTTGTTTTCTGCTTTCCCCTCAATTTTATTCCCTGATACATCACGAAAAAGGAAGAGACATGGAGAATTTCTCCAACTATCTAATTTGCCAATAGCCCTACCGTCCTTTTGGAAATTGGTGCAGGATTATCTCCATCCGTATCAATACAAAGTTTGGTTCTACTTAATGATACAGACTGTCTGCCAAGCCAGCAAAAGCCAGATGTTAGTATACTGATGCACAAAAATACTGCCGCTGGGGCCAGATTTTCAAAATTAGATATGAAACAATGAGCCTACATTTGCTTGCAAATAATGGATGGATGCTTGGAAACCAGGTACTGGAATGTGTGTTGCCTCCTAAAGCCTGACCAGGTCACATAAGATGATGGCATGTAGGAGGTACCTAAGATGTTCCAACAAGGAACCCAGCAGTAAGGCTAGGTTAGGTTAAATACCTCTCCGAAGGCCCTTCTGCTGCCTGGGCACCACTTTGTACCCGATACAACGCTGCAATGAGCTGTATTGTGGGAAATGTTCAAGTGCCACTATTAAAAGAGAGATCTGGAGGGATTACAAGAGGCACAAATCATTGTGCATTTCATTTTTCGTTGTATGTGATCATGCTATGTTCCTCAACATAGAAGCAGAAATAAAATGTAGGATAGCAGGCAGATAATAGGACAGATTTTAGGTGTGATTTACTTACTACCAAGACAATATAGCAAATCCATCTAAATCCAGGACATTTTAGCCAGATCTTTGCTCAGTCTGAACTTCTGCTATTTCCTTTCGTCATGCACACACTACAATGTGAGGAAAATTAAGAGGGAAATTCCAGGGTGAAATAAGAATAAAAATAACAGCAAAGACCAGGGAATTTGCTATGAACTAGCTATGTCAGTGGAAGTTTCAGTCATCAGTAGGTGCTTCAGATAGCCAGTAAGAGCAATTGAGCATGTGGCCTTTAATTCCCATTGTCCACATTAGGTTGTTTAGGACTTTTCTCTTGCCCGTAAAATGATTTCCTGACTTAAAGTGAAATTCTGAACTGAATGTATCTGTAAAGTAAGGAGGAGTTCTCAGTTCCAATTTATCATTGTTAAAGTGGATTAAAGGATTTTTTATTAGCAACACTTAGAGCTCACTTGTTCATGCACCTGGAGACTTCTACCAGAGGAAACCTTCCCCAGCAGACAGCCTGGCCAAATCAAAAGCTGAAAATGAGCGTGTGATGAGCACATTACACAGGCTGATGAGGACCGTGATGAGCTGGGAATTAGTGAGGAAACCTTTGAGAAAAGACCAAGCACTGGTGGAAACAGTGTACATGGCACTCTTTTTCTGAGTCACTGCTGAACCAAAAAGCTCAAGTACCCTGCGGGACACCACGCTAGTGCAAGTGCTGTCTCCTGAATGAGGTACGTAAGCCTCTCTCTTAACCTTAACCCTCCTAGTAGGCCTTAATATATTAAACAGTATAAGACAGCACTGGAAATTATGTGAGATAACAGTTTAAGTAGCAGTTTAACAAACCATGAATCAAAACTCTTGACAATGTATGCCCAAATTAGTTTTAGTTATGCTAATGAAAATGATGCCTGGCAAAACATTGGATGTATGACATTCAGAAGTAGCTTTCCATGGGCAGATGAGGAAAGATGTGTTTGCTTACTGCACCTAGATCAACACGTTTCAGTGTTAATAAGCAAATATTGTATCAATTTTAGGTAATTTTAAACCAATTATATCAATATACCCTCTTAATACAATGACAGTAAAATAATACAAGGGTTGTACTTCGTTATATTGTACTTCTGACAGTGAAGCTGTGTTCACACTGAAGTGTCCACCTACTGAGACTCTTGACCCTACTCCTGAAACTTAGGATGGGATTCAGGTTATGATAAGATATTTAAATTCAAGTGCATTCAAGTTGGTTATGTGTATAAGCTCCTATAACATCTATGGAAACCTAATTAGTGCAGTCAACGGAGCCAAGAGTGATTCAACTGGGCAACCACAGGAGCTCAGTGCAGTTGCTGACACACTGGTCCCTGATGCTCTTTGACATGTTCTAGGGTAGCCAAGACCCCAACAAATACCCAGCACCTGTGGAAGAGCTGTACCCTGCCAGTACGAAGAGACCACATGAGAGGTACTATGGCGTTAGGATAAACATGGCCCTAGCTGCTCGTGTTTAAATGACTGAGTGACATGCTTACTTTCTAAATTTAGGTAAGTCAGGGAAGAAATCTTACCTAATAGATTTGACTGCTCATTAAGGTTCTTTAAAATAAGACTTCAGTTTTGAATATACATGATTCCTCTTTCTCATCTACTAACCACATAGTAGCACTCAACAATGTTGTCATGTCTATTCTTTATTATGATGTCTTTTTTTACATATTCTTGTTGTGCATTTAAGATTTTAAGTAAAAAGTCTCTTCACCTGTTTTTGGGAGGTAGGTTCAAGGTAGGTTCCTTGAACTCTCCTGGTTCTGAGTTCATGGCTGATAGACAACTACCAACCCAGCCAAACACTCTCTCATTTTTCTTCTTTCCAAACTTGAAATATTAATTTCAGTGTTTTGGCATAGTTCCAGACTATGTAATTATAATCCAGATCCAGAATGGGTAATTATAAATTATATCCTTAAACGCACCTCTCCTATATCATTTGCATGCAATACAGCTACCCCTTTTTCTGTCATAAACACACAGTGTGGTCCCACTCTACTCCAGGGCTGGCTACCTCCCACTGCAGTGTGAAGCTATCTTAAAAAAACAACACTCAGTGCGTTAAAGAGGTAGGAACCAGCCAATGTTACTAACTCAATAAATGCAAAAGGACTTTGTATATTTGAAATAGGCTCCTTCTCCTAACTATCTATTAAAATATATTTTGATGTTTAGAATTTGTCTTCTGAATATGTTAACACATTACTTCCAGGCACTTCTATAGATCTTCAGTATATAAATAGCCCTTCTCCACTTTCTTTAAAACACAAAAAGAACACTCAGTACCAGGAAATACAAAATCTTACTGAAATACCGAATCTAGCACTCCAACATCCAATAATCTGGATAAAAATATATGCTAAAATAATTTCCTGGCTTTAGTAAAATTTGTGATTGAGTTTAGCCTTAAAGCAAAGAGGTGTTCTCAGCACCACTTTATCTCTGTGAAAGTGCATTAAAGCATCCCTCACCGATAACACCTAGATTCACTGCACATGGTTTGCCTATATGGCAGTTTTGAGAGAAAGAAAAAAAAAAAAGTAGAGTAATGATGGCTTATCCAAAGGTATATGGGGCACTTCCAGGGAAGGGCTGTGGAACTCACGTTCTCACAGAATAAGATCATTTTTGGTGTGGGGCTTTAACAGATTGACTCTTCTTGTAATGTACTCAATTTCTACGCATGAGCCGATTTGACTGTCCTTGAATACCTGATCTTTGGACAGGATGTCAAATTTGTTTTTACCATTCTAGCAAGTAAAACACATGAAGAACTATGTTATTCTGGAGCTGAAGAAACATATCTTGCTACATTTATACAAATTAGAGATTCCTATATTTCTTCAGAGTGTAAGAATTCTCTGATGGCTAAATATGTGCATCTGTCTAAATCTGAAATCACTTGACTGATTCCTGCTGGAGGCACCTGCTATCCATCTAGCAAAAGTTCTTCTGAAATGCTCCTGAAAAGCGCTTTTCTATTTGGATGCTCAATATGGCTTCCAAATCAGAGCTCTAACCACCTTACAGAAGTATAAAAAAAAACCTCAAAGAAATGCACTGTTCATAAAACAGCACAGTTTGGCCATGATGGGAGTATATTTAGCAGAAAAACACCTCAACCCCAGCAAATTCAGCCATCTAGAAAATTCACATCTGTAACAAAGTCCGCACAGCATGTAGGAAAAAGGAAAAAGCAGAATCTCCTATTTCCTAGGTGAACAGGCAATAGGAATCTACTAGCACTGCTCCTCCACCTATTTTCCACAGGATGGTAGTGTTTTGTGCAAAATGATCCTCGTTTTAAAGAACATCCACAGCTTGGGGATGCAAGGAACATTTCCCTCTTCATTCACAAGGAAAAGGTCATGCAGAGGAGCTGGGCTTGATGTTGGATTTGGATCCTCTTTAAATCAGTCAGACTGAACAGGAGTGTCAGTCCACATTTCTCTTAAGAACTCTTCCATTTTAGCCAGTTCTGTCTTTTTCATACCATCTTCCTCATTCTCACCCAAATACTTCAGTGTGTAGACTGATGGACAAAACACATTTTGTCTTTGAAACATCAGAGGAATCATGAATAAAAACATAATGTTCTCTTTAATCCTACATTCCTGGGGTTTTTTGATGTTGCAATATCAGTGAAAATTGTGCAAAATATAATGTACAAAGTCTTTAGGCAAACCCTCCAATCTGTTTTAGCTCCTTCAAAAGTATTATACAGTCATACTGTGCAAACATGACTAAGTATCTTGGCATCTTGTCTAGTCAAATGCTTCTGACTTAATTGTCAGTACACATAGGTGTATGTGTACGTTTCTGTCTATACTCCTGGTCAAATACTTATCTTGACCTTCCGGATTTTGTCAGCAGCCCAAGGATTTTTCCAGTACAGTAGTAAGCATGTACAACACTACATGCTGTAATTTTCTGAATTTAGTATGACAAAATTTCATGATGCTGTTACTTGTACATCTAGATGATGGAAATTTTGTCTATGGGTAAACTTATGTACCTCCTTCCTAGCAATGATTTCATCACCTTATGATACTTTCCAGAATATCTAGCCTGGAAATCTAATGTAATGATTTGTAAAGATTAAGATGGAACCATATACAAATACCTTGTTACCCTCACTTGGTACAACTAGAAACCTGGATATATGCATAACACAAAGCAGACTGAATGCAACAAGCTTAACCATCCTACTGTGTGGAAGGAACTTTGTAGCATATCTTTGTGACAATGTACAGGAACACAACATACAGAAACAAGTATGTCCATTGCTGGGAAGATTTTTCTTGCATGTACCATTCAAATTTGTCCTGGTTTCAGCTGGGATAGAGTTAATTTTCTTCCTAGTAGCTGGTATAGTTTTATGTTTTGGATTTAGTATGAGAAGAATGTTGATAACACACTGATGTTTTTAGTTGTTGCTAAGTAGTGTTTATACCAAGTCAAGGATTTTTCAGCTTCTGATGCCCAGCCAGCGAGAAGGCTGGAGGGGC
>JANZLQ010000017.1:21870570-21905469 GCA_026212715.1 Elanus axillaris | reverse complement strand
CCAAACTGGCCAGAGGGATATTCCATACCATGGGATGTCATTGCCAGTATATAAAGGGGGGGAGTTGGCTGGGAGGGTGTGGGACTGCTGCTCAGGAACTAACTGGGCATTGGTTGGCGAGGCATGAGCAATTGCACTGTGCATTACTTGTTTTGTATGTTCCAATTCTTTTCTTATTTTTATTGTAATTTTATTATTGTTATTATTCTATTTTTTTTCCTTTCTGTCCTATTAGACTGTTCTTATCTCAATGCACGAGTTTTACTTTTTTATCTTGATTCTCTCCCCCACCCCAGTGGGTAAGGGGGGGAGCGAGTGAGCAGCTGC
This sequence comes from Elanus axillaris, assembly GCA_026212715.1. NCBI lineage: Eukaryota > Metazoa > Chordata > Aves > Accipitriformes > Accipitridae > Elanus > Elanus axillaris. The sequence continues at coordinate 21,905,142 of JANZLQ010000017.1, read as the reverse complement.
GTGGTGCTTAGTCGCTGGCTGGGCTTAAACCATGACAGAATTGTTGCCCAAATTATTTCCTACTTAAACAATGAAAGAAAAACTAAAGAAAAGAAAGCATTAATACAAATGCTCGTGAACTTAAAAGCCACAAATCATTCCTCTCCTCATAGCACGTATCCTTCTATGTGAACATAGAAGACATCTGAAACAAGCAGATTAATGGGATGTTACACCAAAACTAGTTTCCTTACAGTTATTCATGCTTTTGCTTCAGCCAAAGTCCTTGTATCTTTAGTCTTACAAAATATGCACATCACTTATTTACAGACAGTTATTTTTTTAAAAAAAGTTATGTCCATAAAAGCACCTTGAAGATGCTTGTTATTATTACTGACTGCAGCTCAAAGCCCAGCCTTGCCGTGGGACAGTGGAGCTTATCATCAGCAATCTCAAGGCACAGCAGGGTAAAAAAAGTTGGTATTTGGAAATGTCTATATTTCTCAAATGTGTTTAGATTTTTAAAATCTAACATGGGACAAAACCATTCTCATTCTGAATGCAATGAGACAGAAATTATTCTTCTTCATTCAGAGTTCAGGCACTGCTCTATGAAGCACTGCCGATTAAAAAAAAAAAAAGAATTTCCACTTTCTTGTGGGGAAACCAAAAACCATTTGCAATTTAATAAATCCATTGGTCTGGAGATTTCTGGCGATCACAGAATAGCCCATTTTGAGAACATTTAAGTGTATAGACAAATGCATAGTCTGGCTCCTGATGGACCCAGCTTGTTCAGTTTGGACTGAGCATGAAGTCCCCACTCTCTGCTGACTCTGTCTAGTAGCTGTAACTCGACTATCTATTTTGTAAGTCATGACAGCAAAAGAAGCAGAATTATCCTGCTGTGAAAAGGAAGAAATCTTAGTGGGAAATTCAAGGAAAGGCCAAACTTGCAGAGAGAATTGAATGTTCAGGAAAGGTAGCTCTAAGGTGGCTCCAGGCATACGAGGACAGCGTGAAAGGGAACAGGTAAGTTTCCTGTTGCATCCAAAGGGTTGGATGCAGACAAAGGTTGCATCCAAGTATGTGTCAGGAGTTGAACAAGACAGAGGACCAAGGGAAGACTAGGTCAGAGAAATCAGAAATTAGACACAAGGAGTTCTGAAAGGAAAGCAGAGACTCTGCAAGTGTAACTTTCAGAACAACCAAATGCAGTCCCAGCTCTCTGCAAGGGATTTTTGGAGCAGAATTTGGATGGATGGATAGGTAGCCTACCTGGAAATTTGGGCTGAGTTGCCCCTTACGTATTACGTGCCCAAAAGGGAGACTAGATTTTGGTTGTCATCCAGCCCCTGAGAGTTTTGCAATTTGTGAGTACAGTTTTGTGTGGACAGGAGAGAAAATAGTAATTCCACAGAACCCTGCCACCTCTCAGACTTGTTTTGAATGCATTTAGTGGCCACTGTCATGAACAAAACCATATTTGTTAAGAAACTACATTCTAAGCAAAACATGCCTTAGACTTCAGGGTGGGAAGAAACTCAAGACATCTTCAAAAGTATCATTGTCTAATTACCTAAGTGGATCTGCAAGTGATGACGTAATATCATGTAACAGAGCAAAATCAAAGTTCTTCAGCTCTGCTCTTTCAAGAACTGATGAACAACAGTTGCAAATCTGGTGCTTATTTAAAAAAACAGCTATGAAAAAAAGCAGCATGGAGCGGATGACTTTTAAGAGCAGTTTCAGGGGTTTTAACACACTTTAGCAACCCCACACTTTTTTTTACAATAACCCTCATAAAGTATTGGTAGTGATCAGAGGCTCTTGCTCCAGTTGAAACTTGGAAGTGTCAAGTCACTCACGTACTGAGAGCTGTCAATCAAAAGAGAATCTGATGACCTTCTTTATGCTGTATGTTTAGCCAGGCAATGTTCTAGGACTATTACAAGTCCTTTTTGACACTTCAGTACACTAAATCACTGTCTGTCATGACCTCACCGATAGTGACATTAAAAGACAGGGCAGGAATTACTGAAAGTACTCTACCTGGAACACAAAAAGGTGAAATGTATTTCAGTCTCACGCAAGCGATAGCTTAGATACCCTCATCAATTTTGCAATTCTGTTAAGATTATTCTAATGACAGAAAACTAATTAATCTTGAAAAAGATTTGATTTTAGAGAACCTGTTCAAGTAGTTTGCTTTAATTTCATGTACAATGCTAACAGAGCTCGATGCTAACCTAACTCTCCTACAAGAAACAGGAGATAGAATGCACTCTTATTTCCATTGTAGACTTCCTTTCCCATGACTACATGCATACATATTCTCATATATATATACATGTACACACACATACTAAAATTTTATGTATAATTTTATATCTGTAATTTTTATAATATATCTATTTATCTATCTACCTATCTATATCTATGGATAGAAAAATAAGGGAGATTTTCCTAAGGTTACACAGACCCTGTATTCTGGTACAAGGCAGAGAACTGAAAACAGGCTTTTTCCAGAGTCCTCATCACATTATATCCTTTAATTAATGTTATTAGAGTTCCAAATGCTAGGTTGCACTTTGAATTTAAACAACACCCTGCCCCCCAGCATTCATGTCCAGAACTAGGTACACTCACAGAACTGCAGGTCAAGCCGAAATCCCTTTGAAAATTCAGCCTTTTGTGAAGAAAAAGTTGATGATTATTGACAAAATGCTGTAGTCTGCCTTGTTACTATTCATGATTAAGGAAAGTAAATATTGTCTGAGGTCTAATGAGAATTCCAATGCAATAAAGTCAAGTGTGAAAGGTGCAATCAATAAGTGATGATGCAACAGTATTTGTTTGTAGTTTTGTTATTGTTTAGTTCATTGTATTTGGTCATGCTTGAAAATGAAGTGTTAAGAAATTAGTGCTACAAGGATTAACATTCAGATTTTATTTCTGATATTGTTATGTTTCTACAGTCATTACATTCTGAACACTAATTAGCATCTGATTTCTTTTCCCACTAGTTAAGGACTGCAAACCAAAGAATTATAGAACAAAAATACTATGGAAACAAACATCAGTATTATCCATGAACATCCACAAATTAAAACCCTTGATGTCCATGGCTAATTTTATACTGCAGGAGAAAGTTGTACAATGAAGAATTGTATTTTCCGCATTTTTTGTGTTAGCCACTATGCTTCAAAGTATATCAAGTTTATGAAGAAAGTGTCTTTTCAAATGTGTAACAGATCTCAGAGTCCAAGCTGGAACGTTTATGTCCTACATATGGCAGGGCTATCCACCAAGGGTTCAGTTTTGGATTTACTACAAATCTTGGATATAAAGAAACATACTGCCATGTGAGAAAGTCAAGGACTAAATCATAGTTAGTCAGTTATTTCTGCAAGGAAACTAATCGCTTCCAGTCCTTCATCAGACTGATTAATTTCTCTCTCTTTCTGCTCAACTGGATTGGCAGGCACATAGACATTGGTCTCTGTCACTGTGCCACGGCATAGGATACTGGTATCTTGTGGCAGAAACCGAAGGGATGTTTTCTGTCCCTCTCTCTTCCCTGCAGGCACGTTGTACAAGTGACAACTTGTGCTGGCACATCATGTAGCCTGAAGATACTGAAATGATGTTTGAATATTACTTGCAACCCTGTATTTTCTGAAGAAGCCACACAAAAATTTGGCTGAGCGAACTTCATTAGATCTTCACTGAATATGTTCACAATGAACTTCTTCATATTTCTGAATATTCGGCTTTATTAATTCCCCTGGCGCTTAATCTTCAGATTATAGAGCAAGACTTAGGACATGGATAGAAAACAAGGGCTGATTCAGTTCTAAAATATTAGGTTAGATGTCTGTGCTAAGTTGACATGGCTTTTGAAGTCAGCTGGGAGTATTTGGCATAAATCCTGTCCAAAGGGAATTACAGGCCAAACCAGCCACCTCTCAAAACTGCTGTTGATCGTGTATAGTGAAAGATCCCATGCATTTTATAAGAAAGCTCTACAGTTCTTCACACATTGCTAAAAGCAGTAATTACTTTGAAACATTATTTATGTCTTTCATAATGTGACTGCTTTATAAATTCACCAAGTAAATGGATCATGTAGCTAAACTTAACATTCGTATTTAACATATTACAGAAGCAATAAAAAATCCGTTCATAGAATATAACACATCCAGACCAAGAAGATTCTCTAATCCATGCAAAAATTATTTTCTTAAAAGTAGTTTCAATGGAATTAGGTAGGAATTAGCTGTGACACTCTAAAGAGAATGACATATCTATTTTATATCAGGATTCTTGTTATCAAAATGTATTTTTTTGCAGAGCCACGGAAATGACTTGACTCTTTCAGTCACGTAAGTGAGATCTCTTGACCTATTGCAAATGAGATGGTGTACTACCACTGCCTTTAAGTTTTGGCAACTTAGTTGTTTACTTTTGTTTAAAACAGCCAAGTAAGAAACCTAGTTCTGCATGAATACTGTATAATATGGCCCAAACATGTACGCAGCCAAATGAAAGATAATTATGGGAAATTAAACATGAAGTTTCAAATCAGCTCCCTAATAAAGTCTAAAAATATAAGAAACCCTATCGTATTAACCAGCAAGAACTGCTCTTTTACTTAAGGGATAGTTGAGTAATTATTCAAACCTGTACAAGACTGGATTGTCAAGTGAAATAATAATACAGAGTATCTCAGGATAATGAGATAGATCTTAAGGCCATTAGCAGCGGCTCTTATTATAATGCTGGCCAAGGTTCCCCAAGAAAGAGAGAGAATATTTAAATGAAACTTGTAGAGAACTAGTTTGAACTTGTATATTTGAACAGCTTAGTACTTTCTCATAGTTTCCCTTCCTTCCTGGAGAGAAAGATGCCTATCATGTAAGACTGTGAAATCAGTCAGGCTTTAGAGACTGAAATCCCTGAGGGCAGAAATTAAAACAAAAAATAATTTGAAAATTGAACCACATTGAAATCCCTACAGTTTATAAAAATAATCTTATCCTAGCAAGGTTTTAAGGTCTAGTTAGACACCCAGTTGTCTTCTCTTTCCTGATTCTTTCTCTCTCATTCAAACCCAATGTATTTATCTTTTCTGACTTTAGGTTTGACAAGAAGAATTACACCTTTAGACATAGAGGCTTTTAAGACTGGAAATGGAGGAAGAGATTATTTTTTTCTCTATAAAAAGATTCTGCTTATTAGACTTTTGTGTATGCGTGCTTTGTTATCTTACATTTGTTTGGTTTTAACCATTACAGAAACAGGAATAATTCAATAGCTGATGGTCATAGAGAAGCTAGCTAATCCCTGGGAAAACGGTTGTCTAGCTTGCAGTTCATAAGGTACAGTATGGTTAATGTGTCAGCAGTTGTCATGGATTACAAATGTGGCTTGTTTTAATATTGTCCTTACAAGCCTCTCCTAGGTACAAAGGTTTCCAAATACCAGACCACAGCTAGGTCTGGCATGCCTCGCATACTCCAGTGAGAAACTCTCCTCACCTTAATGAACGCCTCCTTGGCTGACTGTACGCAGTGGCTCTTGGACAATTAGACTAGACTAGGGTTTACAGCAGTTTATGCAACAATGCTGACTAAGACTTTGCAAATCAAATATTAAAAGACTGATTAAATATTTTACAATCTTTTTACTTAGACTTTGATTTGAAGTTTACTTCATCTGCTAGCCAGAGATACGCTGAAGGTTAATTGATGGAGGAAGAGTAAGTAACAGCTGATGCTGCTGCCTGTAAGTATGCAAGGCATTTAAGAGTATTTCTAACCTCAAGTGCGCAGTCACTGACATACTCATTTGTCTCACTAGGTTAGTGTCACTAGGGCTCAGATATGTGATCAAATTACCGCAGTGAAAGTGGTTTAAGCTTATGTGTTTTTCCTTGTATTGTATATTTGCACGTCTCCAGTGACACCAAGTAATCCTTTAAATTGTGTTAATTTGATCATGTATCTGAGTATCCAGTGCAGTAAATTGGGATAGGTGGCTATGAAAAGTGGAGATGATGTCTTTTAGAAGACAAATAGCTTCCACGAAGAAGAGAGACATCCAGCAGAACCACTACAGCTCAGTCTAGCCCTTTCTCCTTCTACAAAATCAAGGGTTTGTAACCTGACCTGACAAACTGCTTTTGTGGATTGTTTTTTGTTTGTTTTTGTTTTTTTTTAAAGGGAAAGCATTAACAAAACTCTTATAAAGCAACTGTTGGTCAATTTTTGGCTACCTGACTGGGCTGGTATCACTTAAGGGTCATCTAGATCTTAAAGAAAAATTCAGAAGCTCACCATCCAGCAAGCATTTTCATCATGTTTGGGGCTTGGAATTGAAAATTTAAAAGCAGTCCAAATATTTAGCTTTAGAAAAGTACTGCTCAGCTTGTGCCTGAACTCCTTTTCAAGAGACATTTGGTAAGGATTTGCACATACCAAAGTACAATTTACGTAATAAGCAGGAAGAGTTATTGGACTAATCATTTTTAATAGAGATTCCTTGTCTTTAATACAGAGCTACACAGTAGAACTTAATAGCTTGTGGCAAGTAAATAATTTACACACGGATTGTGTCTGAATACAAATGTATACATAAAAAATCACAGACTTAATGAAGCCTTTGGGGTGTTTTTTTTTTAAATCAATGTAATTGATTTTGCTGATAGGTCTGCATTTATATTTTTGTAAGCTACATTTCGCTTTACCTGTGCATGTGGCACAGTCCTGATTTTAAGGGAGGCAGGGAAAACTCTGCAAATGAAATTAGAAACTAAGTACACAGAGTGTAGGTATTTTGAAGTGTCTAGGGTAAGACACTCAGAAATAACACTCCAATGTGACCCAATGGTGTGGCTCATCTAAAAACTACTTATCAGAAAAGGTCAACCTCTCAGCAATGCTCATGACTATTCAGGGTGTTTTGCAGCATTTGAGCCCAGTGAAGCTGGTAATGAAGAGTTTTCCCCTTAACGCTGAACATTTTGGGTTGTTCAGCTTCAGTCAGCAAGGTTACTTTGCATTTGGCTTGGGCTTCTACTACAGTGGGGAGAGGACAATGGTTGAAGAAGAAGGTTAGTTTTGTGACTAATGCACAAGTGAAGCCAGAAGGAAAGTGGTTGGATGGAGACATGGGTGTGTGTTTCAAAGGGAGAGGCACAGGATGATGGCTGCTTTATCATCGGGAGCACCAGCTTATCTGACGGGCCTGAAAGCTGTTTTTCACTACAGAATATGCCCACAGCTCGTCCTCCCTCTTTCTAACGCACTGCTTTTTGTTGTCATTAATTCATAAAAGCTACGCATTAAAGGAAAGCACGGTGACAGATGCCGGACCTGGGCCGGCTGGCCTGAAGAGAGCAGCGGGGAGGCCCAGGGGTCTGCCGCCATCCTTGGCCCCGCCGCCCGCCCCTGCCCGCGCGCCCCGCGGGGCCGAGCTGGCCCGCCTTACCTTTGGGGTGCCAGGGGTCCGTGAACTCGTACTTCCCCACGCCGATGGTCCGCAGCATCTGCACCCCGTTGGTGTTGTCCGGGCCCCCCGCTGCGTTGGGGGGCAGCGGGGCGGCCACCTGCCCGTTGGTGGCAGGTGCGCTACTGGGCAGGGCGGCCGAGGGCAGGGCTGGTGGCGGCGGCGGCAGCATGGGGCAGGCCAGATGGCCGTTGCCCACTGCCCCGGGGCCCGGGTGGGCCACCGGGCCCACGCCGCTCATGGAGGACATGCTGAGGGGCTGGCTGTTCGTGTACAAGGGCTGGCTCTGGAGGTTGACCACCATGTTGCTGAGGGGCTGGGAGGGCTGCGGCTGGAGCTGGTAGTGGGCCGGCATCAGCGGGAGCTGGGGGGTGACGTGCGGAGGGAGGGAAGGCGTGACGCCGATGACGGGGGCCTGGACGTTGGCGGCCGGGCTGAAGGTGGGCGGCTGCGTCATCCCGTAGGAGTGTGTGATCAGGGCGGGCTGGCTGCCTGCCGCCACCGTGGTGACCCAGGGCGCTGCACCTGCGGCACGAAGGAAGGCCAGCAATGGCGGCGGGCTCGGCATGAGGGAGACCAGAACAAAAATAAACACCCCAGCCTTTCCCTCCTGCACCCACGTCTGCCACCGAACCGCACCGACGCACCCTGCTCCTTCACAGTACCTAAAGCAGTTCAGGGTCTGGAACCGTTCCCAACTGGTAAGTGCGTAAAATTGCTACGGCAATGTGAGTGCAATTGTTAAAATACTCATCAGGTGACATGTGGCATGTTTGCGGTTTTATGTATTTTGCGCTTTATGCAGCTTAAGCACACGCTTCCAAGAAAATTAACCTCTTTCCCCACTGTGCTTTCATGGCTCCCTGACAAACACTCTGTGTGTATAATAATGGTGCTCCAGCCACTACAAAGAGATTGTAATTAGGCGTCTGGCATAGCAGCACAATGTATGATATGTGTCTGGAAGCTGGAAATCATTTCAGGTAGTTCTGGACATAAAAGAGGTCTTAAAGTATTACAGAATGCCTTTTCCTCTAGTGGAGGCAAAGAAGGAGAAAAAACCACCCCACTCTAATGAACTTGCAGGCATCTTAATACATTAATATTAGCCTCAGCACAGAAGAAACTTGAGGGGTCTTTACAATGAGAGAAAAACCCTGCCAAAGAATAAAGAAAGAGCTCACAATGAAGTCTAATTTACAGAGGTAAATGGAGATAGTCATTGAATTTGCTTTGAATGATTTTCCCTTGTAGAATTACAAATAAGATTAGAAACATACCTGGGTTTTCATTCTCCCTCATCTGTTTAGATGGAGGCTCATCAGTGTCCCAGGGTGTGGACTGATTGATGGGTGTCTGTCCCCACCTGACGCTCGTTGCAAGTCCTTGAGGCTGATTTTCAGTCTTGGAAATGCAAGGTGTCTACAAGAGAGAGAGAAAAATACAGAGTAAAAATGTTCAGACTATTGGGAATAATTACTGTTCCTCATAGTAGCTTGCTTGTTTGTTTGTTTGTTACAGTCCGAGAGGATATCCTAAAATCTTTAAGTAACATTCTCCTCCAGGCTTGCATGACACGTCCATATGGAAAATACAACATACTTGAAAAAAATACTTCTGGAAATTTAATAGATCCACCTTTTAAGAAAAAAAATCCACAACAAACTAGCACTGACAGAAATAAGTTGCTTCTTTTGCCTTGAAAATAAAAAACACAAACAGATATGGTACTATCCATTCAGTCACAGCTTACATAAAATGGGACAATCTTCTGTTTGCTCAGTCTCTTCCAAAAATAGTGAGGTTTTTTTAGCAGAAGTCAGAACAAGAGAGACTTATTTACAACCGTAGGACAAATTACTGTAGAACAGTAAAGAGAAGTCTTAGTATTTACTGTCTGTCAACCCTTAAAACTGAATGCCAATAAAAAAAAAAAGGCAGCATAACAGTCATTGGCCGCTAAAGTGGGTATGTTGGCAATTCTTCAGAATGTTAAAATAACTGTAAAGTAGGGGAAGGATTGGGGCTGAATAATCATCAAAGGGTATGATCTGAAAGAGATTTCTGGCTAAAGAAACTATCACATGGATTTAAATGCTAAGCCAGTCCCCCTTTCCCCCCTCAGCCCAGTTTTAGGGGATCTTCCCAAACAACCATGCCTTTACTGAGAAAAGCCCTGTAGAAACCAAGGGTGTTCCAACAGGTCTCATTTATTTAACTCTGCAGTCTATTTCATTGCTGGAAGATTAGAAGTTTTTTTTGTTTTGTTTTTACTGGTGTCAGAACCTCTAAACCAAGAAAACGGAACCAGCTGCCTATTGCTGAATGAGTATTGAGGACTGAAGCTATAAAGAACAGGAGACCAGTCTGAGGAATCGCTTGTTTGCCTTACATCTGGGAAGTAATTTAGCTCTGAGACGGGGGTACAGCAGCTCCATAAACGCCCTGGTTCACGTAGTACCAATGAAATCTCTGTCCACACCAGCAGCTTTTTTACCCATCACCAGTAACTCAATCACTCCATGAAAAGAAGTCATTAGCAGACCCATTTATGCCCTCTGCAAATACATGCACACCTTTCCAAAACCCATCAGTCATTCCCTGTGTCTTTAAATCCATTGCAGGTGCCTGCTTCCCCCTGCCCTCCCTTCTCCCCCACTAACACCCCTGCTAGCTCTTCTGCCCTTCTCCAATGCTCTTTCCTTCATCCAAGTGCCTCCGACATCTCCTATCAGCCAGTCCCTTTTCCACCTGAGCTTTATCCTCCTTGTGCTCTGGGAGTCAGAAGTCCTGGGTGCAGATAAAGGATAGGGGTTTTGCTGTGGTGCTCTCTTTGCTCCCAGAAGCCACAATGGGAATACTTTCCCCACTAGAAATGCTATACTTTGTTAAATGCAGATGTTCACAGGGAAATGTGATTCTTAATGTCTTTTTTTGTATGGAATCTTGAAGTTAGAATTTTCAGCTTCTGTCCAAATTGCTATTTTTTGTCCCCCAAATGCATCAATTTATTCTTTTCCATGGTCTTTTTGTTTGTTTGTTTGTTTGTTTTCGTTGTTGTTTTTTTTTTTTTTGTAATTTAACTTCTTCAGATTTTTTTCTATTCTGTGGTCACCAAGGACAATGATATCTGGGTTTTAGATTCACATTTCCTTCTGCCCCCACCATTTCAACTACTTTACAACTTTTGCAACTGAAATAAAAATGAGAGTCAGGAAAGGCAAAAAGAGAGGACATGCAGACAAGGAAGAGCTTTAAGATTCTTTCTGTTGTGTTCATGGCAAAGAAAGGGCAGGAGGGGAAGAAATAAATCTCAGTTTTGAAATGCCTTCTATTTATAAACTGTCCTGAGAAAAGGCTTAATCTGAATACCTTTAGCTTTTATATTGTACAAGGTCCTTGACACAGGAGGATGTTATGCTGTTGGTGGTTTACCAGTTCATGTTAGCAGTATCCCTTTGGATCTAGATAAACTGTTTAACAGTGGCTGAAGCACTCTGCAGTAGAAAAAGAAAGAAGCAAAAAAAAGCACCACCAGCATTCTCTGCCTATATATCAGCTAAGATACTTCATCCAGAAACACTATTATTTATCCCCAAGAAAAGCTTTAAAAACCAGTAAATACAATATAAAGAACTGGTCATTTTTATGAATCATCAAAGACAGACAGGAGGATTCACAACTCAAATGATGTCCCACATGTTCCACATGTGGCATCATCTGTGTGCTGCGTTTCATTGTTGTATGAACTGGGTCTTAAAAGTGAGTTTAAAATACATACTTCTCATTATTGTGTGGCATTGTCAAGATGTGCAGCATCTTGTGTAACTTTGTTACATCCCCAAGCTGTTTTAAAACAGTGTCAATCTAAAATAAGAAAAGAATATTACTGTACCTTAAATAATACAGAACCACACACATGCTATAATTTTAAAAGAACCCATATGTTCTGTACAGAATGGGTAAGAAAGGGAGTATGTGACACAGCTCTCCCAAATCCTACAAAAATTCAGTTGTCTATTTTGCAGCTGAAAGCTTGCTTTCCAAAAAACAAGCACACCAGATCAGACACATTTGAAACTGGTGGAGTTAGCACCCAAATCTAGATCTAAATTCCACAATTTGAACATTAATAAAGAGGAAGGAGGTTTGTTGTCAATAAATACTTCTCACTTCCACAAAATGCTGGGTTTTTCCAAAATTTTTTTCACTTGTTTGCTCACAAACCCTGCTTCTTAGAGGCAGTGGATTTAAATGCACAAGACTAGCACACTGCTTTCAAACTGTACTCCTGAGCTTGTATTTATTTGATCAGAAAGAGCTAGAGAGGTTAGTTGGCATGAAATCACAACACGTGTTCATGAAACACAGCTTAGACAATAATGGTGGTGGAAACAGAAGAACAGCTTACTGAACTTCTTTTATATATATATATATATATATATATTTCTGATCTCTGATCTAATTTCTGCATTATTTTTCTTAATACATGAAGGGTTACATTACAAGTGTTACATGTCTCTGATCCGATTGCAGCAATTGCCCATTTGCGTATCTGGAAAGCAAAATTATTTCCAACATTATCAAACAAAGGAACTTTGTGTCCATGCGCTCAGGCACATGACAGCACTCTATTTGATGCTTTTAATGTACAACACAAATGACCAAAAAATGGCCTTTATTATGCTAGTTGTGCAGGGGGAAGAGATGTGTTCCATTAGTGATCTGCAGACTTCACAGAAACTAATTGTACTATGTTACACTTTTATCTTTAGCTTTCATGTCAGATGCTTGTTTGAATTAAACACGAAACACATGAAAAAAGGAAATGCATTACAAAATCTACTGGGTATACATTTTAAAATACTGCCAAATGTCTATTTACATGAAAAGACAAGAAGGTTTCTAAAAGGTCTGTTGAAGCCTGGCTAGTCAACAGCAGCATTGGCTATTTAATTGCCTGAAATTCTTAGCAGACTACAAAGATTACTAAAGCAATCATCAGCATCTTTGTAGCACCCCTAAAATGTTCAATCTGTGCTCTTTGTCATGGATAGAGTACCCCAAATCCAAATCTGAGGATTTTTTCCTCTTTTGTTTGAAATAACCATTAAGAAGAAATAAAATGTTCAGTTGAAGCTTGCATTTCACCTCATGCCTGCCACTTTGAACTCCAGCAGTGAGCAATCTCCCAGTTTTAAGGAAATTAACTGCAATACAGATGTACAGGCAGAACAGAGCAAGATGGAACAATTTCAGAATTACATGAGACTAACACAGACAAGTTGCCAGGTTGTCGATTTTTTGTAGCTCAAACAGTCATAAACCATGGCCCACAGGCAACAGTAATTGGTGTACAGCTGGTCCACTGAACCTTATTAAATTAAAACATTAAAAACCTTCAGATTCATGGAGCTTTTCAGAATATGCACAAGAAAGTTCGCAAGTTCACAGCAATCAGCTGGTGCTAACGATTGGGAATTAGTGATTCGGTCTATACTGCATCTGTTTACATGGTTACTATTAGGTGTTCCAGAGGCATAGCTACAACTAAGTCTGACTTAAAGTCCAAATTTTACAAATCTTTGATGAAATAAGATCTAAACTTACACTAAGGCCATTTTACATCCATGGAAACATAAAACCTACTGCACTACTACCAGCATTACAGAGTATGTTTGTGGAATTAAAAAATGCCAACCCAACAAAAACAAAAATCCAACAACAAAAATCCCAATACAACTTTCCCCAGGCTCAACACCACGAAACACTTCCTGGGAGGTCCTTATAGACACATTTGAGCAATTTCCCCAAAGGTTTGTAAAACTGCTGACATACATCCTGCTACAGCTCAGAGTGCTAAGACCTATTCAAACAGTTTCATGAGCAAAAAAGAACTAATCTGGAGAGAGGGATCCTATTTGTGGTTCCCAGCAACCAAAATTATTTTACTAAGGCCTTCATTTAAAGTGATGGATGAGAAGTAGCGATTCTCTGTTCCAATTATCCCAAAGAGATTGGGAATGGCAGCTTAATACTAAGATAATGTATCCAATATGCAACCCACTCTATTTTCTCTCCCCATTGAAAATAAAAAGGCTAAAGACACACGCAAGCATAGAAGCAAACATTCCCTCCCACGGATTCAGGTTTTATGGCCTGTCATGGGTAAAAGCAACTTCAATTTAATGAGGGAATTCCTTTTAATGCTGTTAGCTATGCCTCACTCTAACGAGTAATGACTGGTGGCCCTAGTTGGGTTTTAAGCCTGAACGTGTCTGGTGCTCTAAAAAGCTTAGTGGTCTCTGCATCAAAGAGTTTGTGGTCTAATTTGTAGTTCATGCTGCTAAATATTGTATGAAACAGGTATTATTTGTGTGCATGAGACATGCATGTAAAATCTGAACCACACAGGGATAGATCTTCATCTGGGGTAAATTTCTATACTGTGATGGACAAGATCCCAAGGATATTTCTGAGTCTAGTCCGTTGTCAAAGCTCTTAAGGATGGATGCAGAGCTTCTAAAGATGCAGTGATGACAGCAATATCTTCCTAGGACTGGCTGTTGGGCTGGGCTACAGAAATGAAACTACTGTTTTAAGAGATGGATGTACTGTAATGTATTAAAAAGCTAAGAGAAATGGACAGACCAGTGTGCAAGAGGAACAGAACGAGCTGTCCTGCAGTAAAACCTCATGCAAGAACTTGCTCATGGGTGGAGAGAAGAACTCATCTACCTTACAGTTCCCATCACCAGGCAATTCTGCGATGACACAGCGTTGTTTTTCTCTTTCCAAAGCTAATGTGGGAGCAGTGAGAAAGAGAGTAATACAGTTAACTCATAGGAAAAATGTTGTTACTCTGCATAAAGGACAAAAGAAGTCTTAGTTCCCTCTCCAGTGGAGAGCATAATTCAATACTGGCATCTTAAACACCACCCAGTGATGAGCCACCAGCCAGTGTCAGCTCTGGAGCACTGCTAAGGTATAGCCTCCAGGTGAGACACATGGCTTAACAGCGGGGTACAGTCTGCATCTATACCCATTTTTCAGAGGATTTAAAGACACTCCCCACCTTGAGGTTAATGACGTGGGCTTGGAGAAACCCATGAGTGCAGTGGCGCTCACATCCCAGACAGGCACAGTACAACTGCCTTTTCCCAGCCCTGATCCCAGCTCCATGCATAGCAGAGCTGCTCACCACCCAGTTTGTGAGCTGCTAAGAAGGCAGATGCATAAGCATGTCCAGCTTCTTCACCCCACCAACACCAACCCCGTCTTTCCTGGACTGAGCCTCTTTGCCGTCACATTTGCACATGTGCCTCGGTTACCCTCCAAAATAAGACATTCAGCAGAACTCCCAAGCTTTGACAATGCAATGGAAGGTAACTCCCTACTGGGAATGGGTCAACTGCTACTGTCTCATTAACCCTTTCTAAGGCTTACTATCCACATTGGCTGCAGGTTTGGGGAGGCAAGAGGAGGAATGAGGTTATGGAAAAGGAGGGAGAAAGATGGGATAGAAGAAGGTTGTGAATGGACCATAGGTGGTACCTAATTTTTTCTGGTGGTTGTGCTGGCCAGCACAACACCGCTCTCACACCAGTGCTTCAGTTAGGTGCTCAGCATTAGCTGGGAATGAATGCAGGACTATGGAATGGTAAGAAGCGCTTCATAAATGGCATTTTGTATACTGTCTTGGCAAATTCACCAGCAGAGGCTCAGGTACTCACCCAGCTGCCTTCATTTCTCAGCGAGAACATCAGGGAACGGAGCTGAGGTATCGAACCGAGGTCCCGGCTGCGACACTTGCTGCTCCAGGACACCAGGGACATCAGCGCACGACACTGGGTTCGAGCACAGAAGCCCCACTTTAGCCTGAGCAGAACCTCCTCTGCTAACAAGGTCGGCATGCAGATCAACCCCAAATCAGAGCAAAGCTACAAATGCAAAATCATCTCACAACAGAGGAGAAAACGCACAACATCAGAAACTACGTGGCAGCACGTACTACAGAGAACATGCACTACGCAATGCAATAGGGCTCTCAGAGATCCTGCAGGCATCCCATGGTAGAGGCAGATAAATCCAGTTCAACGTAAGTGCTTTTTGTCAGAGGGCAAAAGGAAATATGGGTAATAATGAAGTAAGTGCTTGTCAGACCAGAATCCCAAGGGCGTACAAAGGATGTAACCCTTGTGTACTGGCAAAGCTACTCAAGAATGACCTAACGGCAGACTGCTTGAAAACTAAACATTTATCTTGAATGCAAATGCTGGCCATTGAAAGGTTCAGAAGTCACTCCATATGGCATTTTTGTTCCAAATTTCCCATGGTTTTCTTTTAATTATCCAAACAGGACCCTGAATTTCATTCTGGATCAGGGCCTAAAGCATTAGAAATAGAGAGGAATACTTATAAAGTAAAAGCTGTGTCACTTTAGGCTCCAATCCCATTACTAAGTTACTTCTACAAAAGTTCCCTTTTGTTGCATTGGATGCCGACATTTTACATTCAAGACCTCTGAATTTGGTGTTTCAATTGTAGTACACACTCTGTGGCAGGAAAGTGCATGTTCTCTGCCTACACAGCAGGCACATTAGAAAAAAAAAAAAGAAGAAAAAGAAAACGAAGATAAGCCTGTGAGTGTTGAACAGTGCTGCATGGTATTACTGATTTATTAACTTGGCTTGATCAATAAGGCTATCATCAAGGGCACATTTAGTTTGCACATAAATTTCACTTTCTAACAAGCACTTTTGTGTGCTCACTTTAGTTTCCATAATCTGATCCAGGTCTCAGAAAGCTTTCTTTAAGGGAGAACAGAGAATTCTTTTTCTAAAAAAAGGATCAAAGTATACTTGGTCAACTCTCAAACAAAAGGACAGTCAGTACTATAGAAACAGCATGCTTACCTTTCACGGCAAAAAGAAAGATAAGCCTATAGGTCCAGATTTATCACTGCTTTAAGTTCATCAACATCAATTGAGCTATTAAATTGTGGCTGAATTTGGCTCATAGCAATTTAAAAATTTCAACTTTCTTTGAGAGTCTTCCATCAGTAAGATGCTAATTTAATGCATAATTTAAACTCCACTGTCCTTTAACTCAGCGTTTGTAAATAATTAAAAAAGAACTAAAAATCCTTTTACATTTATAAAGCTGCCCCCCTTTTCCTACTGCAAAACAACAAAGACTTTACAATCAAGTATTTATTCATTCTTTAAATCTGAAAGTAAAAGCTGTATAAAGATGAGGAGAAACTGATTTACAAGATAAAACAATTAGCTCTGGGATATGTACATTAAGACTAATAAATTTCTCATCATATTTTGAAGGAGTGGAGGAGGAATCCCAGATATATTAGACTTTATTCAAATTCTACTGAAATGTTCAATTAAGGGCATCTTATGAAGGTAAGTTATGCAGTCACTAAAATTAAGATGTAAAAAACAGGATTAGAGTGCTGCAGCTCTCAAAGAGGCTATACACTTTAATAATCCATTCCTTTTCCTACGCACAAGACAACATCTAAAATCTGTCTATTCCTGTAATTGCTCTGGTCTTGTTAAAAATTTGGGTTGTGCAAGAGAAACACAAATGTATTCCACAGGAAAAAATACTAAAATACTATACTGCATTCCATTTTAATCCAAAATCACATATCTTAGTAGTTCTTATTAAAACCTTTTTTTTCTGTGCAGACAGATGAAAAAGCATTTTAAGACTCAAACAAGTCTGTGCAAAAACAGCTCGAACCCATCCATCTCCCAGTTGGTTCTTAAAAGAAGCTAAACATTCACCAAGCTGTTCTGACCAGACATGACTG
Organism: Elanus axillaris; assembly: GCA_026212715.1. NCBI lineage: Eukaryota > Metazoa > Chordata > Aves > Accipitriformes > Accipitridae > Elanus > Elanus axillaris. Next base: position 21,887,825 of record JANZLQ010000017.1, on the reverse strand, counting down.
GCAGATCCTTTTTGGGAATGAGGTCTCAAGATGCAACCCTGCTTCCATTCAGATTCATAGCTTTAATAACACAAGAAGTTCAGTGCAGGATCAGGCAGTTGGGCAGTCAATTAATTTGATTTACAATAGAGTGCTAATATATGGTTTTTTTCGGAAACACAGTCACCGTTTTCTCCAGCTTTTCCACTCCGTAGGTTTTACATCAAAGCATTCCTGCTCATTTTGTTTCCATATCTCCTCAGTACCAGTAGGAAGCTGCCCAGTTCTCCTGTTTTCCTTCGGCAGAACTGATCTGTGGACTAGCATGAATGCTTCAGCTGCCTCAGCAATCATCCTTCTAAAAGATTTATGGCAAACACATTGCATACCAAGCTATAAATCTAGCAAATGGCTATTAGACATACTTTGCTGTCCACAGCCACACAATTTAAAGTAAAACAGATAATGGTATAGCTGTGGCTAGCGTTACTAGTTGGCCTGCCAAAGCTGTGCTACATTGGCACCCATTTTTTCCAGGTACCTTACTCTCATTTTTGGGGTGTGAATCAGATGATTCTTCAATATTACTCTGTTCATGGTAACTTGTGATGCTAACTAGTCCTTCATCATCTGAGGATAAATGGGTACTGTTAAGATTAAGCTCTTCTTACATTTCTGTCAACAACAAGTTGCTTTACATTCCTTTACTTTGTATTCCTTTAATATTAAATTCTTCTAGGTGTCCAGTTCAGGCCATTGGACTCATTAAGAAGAGGAAATCCAGCAAGGATGGGGAGTTTGGCCAAAGACTTTGTGCTTTTGAAAATCCCCTGTTAGGTATTTTTTAAAGAAAATCTATGCTACTAAAACCATAAAACCTCCTACTCTTTTTACTCCCAGGAAGTTAACACAAAGTAAACCACCTCTAAAAATAATCTCCCACTCAAGAAATTTCAGGGTGACGGCGCGGAGAGAGAGAGGGGTTATTGTGAGCCCTAAATAATACAGGTTGGTTCTGTAAGCCATGTAGGGAAGGACACGCTAAAATTAAATGACCTTTGGTAGGGATACCTCACCTACAACAGCAAGTCGTGATCTGATCTTCCTAATTCTCCTCCTCTGCTGTTGCAGGTCACAGTCCATCAGCAGCTATTTCCGCTAGGATGGGTGCAGGGCAGACAGTGCCCTCATAACCCCCCAGGATGAACTGCCAGGGAAACCAGCCCGGGGTCTTTGCAGATAATACCCCTTAAGAGGCAGCGTGTCCCCTGCTGAACTTGCTGTGTCTTTCAGGAGAGGCAAAGGGAGTTTTAGCTGGGTTTTGTGCAACCATCACCTCCAGAAGACAAACAGAGCCTTGGTTTGCTGTAATAAAGCTTCAATTAGAGCACAAATCTATAAATATCTAACAGTGCAGATCAAAATGGCCAACTTTGGTCACAAGTATCGATCAGAGTGAGAGAAGAGTCAAAAAAGGACCAGATGCCTACTTTTAAAAAAAAATTGAAAATGGGATACTTTCCTTTCCACACAACAGGTAGATCAAAATAATCTTTGCTGCAAATCCAAAATCTCTTTTCCCAGCTATAGCACAGTTTTTGGATTAACCATTAGCTTCAGGCAAGCATTGACTGTACACCAGACTATCCAGAGTTTATTAGAGCAAAGCACAGAGCCTTATCTTGTTTTTCACATTTATTGATGATTCTGTGCCAAATCCAAACACAGATCACATGCTGATTCCCTTAAAATCACTGAGTTATTAATAAGTGGAGTCATTAAGCAGGACCCCTCCACCCATCACCTTCCCAACACCCCTGCCTCAGAAAGGGTCACAGAGTTTGCAAGATTAAGACGCTTTGAGAGGAGATATAAAGTTGGACTAGATTATCATTGTTGGTCCCTTCCAACTGAACTACTTCCATTCTATTCTATTCTATTCTATTCTAGTCTAGTCTAGTCTAGTCTAGTCTAGTCTAAATAAACATATGTACATATACATATATATACATCTCTCCCCTTGTACTACTGAAACGCGGATGCTATTAAAATGTTCATCTCTGCTTCTTTCCAAAAGAAGTCCAAACTCCATGTACTGAGGAAGAAAAAACAAGAGGTAAAAGCTAACAGACTAGTTGAGGATCTGCTTTTCTAATGCTGCATTTGATTAATTATGTGATTTATTTTCAATGACTGGTTCAATCAATCCTGATCAAATTAACAAAGACAATGATCAGAAATACCAGACTAAAACACAATACAAATTATTTGGTTCCAGGGGATCCAATCAAATGAAACAGGATTAAATTAACCAGTGATCGGATTAAGCAGAAGTTGCTGTATAAAGTCAGAAATGTATCAGTACTTCAGGCCATTTGGTATGTCTGTAGGTTGCCATTTCCAGCTCTTCCTAGAGCTTTCAATAAACTTTAAACAAAATAGTTTTTCCTAGGTATCACAAGGGTAATGTGGAAATTATTATTATAATTATTATTATCATTACTACTACTACTACTACTATTTCACAGTACCACAGTATCTGGGCCTCTGCTGTAGTAGATACCCTCTAAAGAAAAAATATATCACCAAACACATGCCCCCTGCCCCCAGCAGTCTGTACCTGAAGGAGTTTACAGTCTATGTGCACAACACGGAGATCAAAAGGTGACAGAATATCAGGATACAATCAAAAAGACAGAAAAAACCATTTAATTCTACAATGTTAGCAAAGCACAAAGATGAAAAAGCTACCGTTCAACAAGGAGCGTTAATGAAAGTTACCAGTGATACAGCTGGAAATGTAGTTCTTACCTAAAAATCAAAGTAAATACAAGTATCACAGGAAAAGTACTTCCATTTGCTGTGTACTGGCCTAAACCCTGAGCAGCCAACAAGGTCCTATAGCACTGAACAGAGATGTACTTTCAAATGCCTTGAGCTCATGCTGGTTCAGCTGGACCCATTAGTAACCAGCTGCAAAGGGACTTTGTGTCCAAAGCTAGGCAAAAGAAAGGCTGGGAACAACAGAAGCCAGCTCATTTAGAAGTAAATAGGAAAACGTAAATGCTGTGAGTTAGAGAGTGAAACCAAACTCAAACCCTGCCCTTTTTTTCCACTAAGAGAATTGTTTAAAAGATAAACATGAGGGATGTGGAGAGGTATTCCCTAAGGACTTTTAATAAAGTTGCTTTAGGATGCTAGCAGGCAGTCCCGCTTGCGAAACCTGGCCCCACATGCTACAGTGGGATGACAAAGCACACTGGACTGGTGGACTTGCCACTGGCATGGCAGCAGTCCCCAGTAACACAAACCAGAGGAAAGCTACACAGCTGCCAATCACACTGTGCACATTAGGGGCTAAAGCAGAGGGTTTTTCCCAGCTTTCCAAAGGAAAAGAGTGTGCCCATAATCTGAAAAAAGGCCAAATCACATGCAAACAGGTCAGATCCAAATTAATTGTCCCACCCATCTTGTGTCTCTTACAGAAGCATTCAGTAGTCATACGGGAAGACTCCTTCCCTATCCCTTGGTACAGTACCACTTCAATTTCTAGGTATACATTGCCCAGTAACTGTAAGCAGACATTCTGTCCATCCTGCCAATGGGTACCTGTCACTTGACAGGGTTTAGTCACTTGTGCTCACCCTAGGACTTTTCATGCATGCAGGGAACAAACCAAGCTAAGTATTTTGGCAAGTGACAGCTGCTCTCTGGAGCGTGGGTTGGTCTTTGTCCCAAATGAAACCACTGGAGACATCAGACTGACCTCTGATTGTCAGCAAACTCAAGATTCACCCACAGGATCTGGGTTGTATAGCGATGGCCATGTGTTCTTTCCTTGCAGCTTGCCATTTGCACCACAGATACTGATAGTGAAGGACTATCCTTGCACGACTGAACATTTGAGGAGCTGCTTTACTTACTGAGCTTGTGGAAGTATGTAGAGAAACATTTCTCTCTCCCTTCCCACAACTTAAAGACTTAATATTTTACCTTTGCTTTCAGCTACCACGGTGAATATATTTTAAAGCACCAGCTCTTTCCAGCCAAAAGACATTTAGCACTATGATTAAGAATGCACTCTTTGTTCTTTTCTGTCCCCTTAAAGAGTATCTTATTTGTATGTGTGGGCTTTTTCTCATGCCCTTCCTTGCTACATTTTTTTCAGTATCATTGCAAATTTTTTCATGATTATTCTCAGTTTCATTTTCTTACTTTATTTTCCCCATGTCTCTCTCGCCCCCCCTCACCCTTTCTATCACACTCTTTCCTAAGTGAAATGAGAACCCAATTATTCTCCTGTTAGAACTGAACATTCAAATCCATCATGTGCTAGTGGGCTCAAAATTAGGCAAATAAATTCCCTCAACCCTACAAATTAAATTGAGTCTTTGCATATGTTCTTTTAAGAGCACAAAGATGTCAAGTATTCACCCAGCTGTCACAAAATATGATGAGCAGGCACTTTGTATTCATATAGATTTTCTAAATCATTTGTCAGATTTAACAGAAATGCTAATGGGTCCAAAGTAAATTCTAATCTATCCTAAATATCTGGTTATTTTGTATTACAGTAGGACTTGGAATTGTCAGTTGAGGATCAGGGCACAATCTCAATGCATTTCGCACGAGAAGACAAAGATCATTTGGATGATGTGCAGGTATTATTTTGCACTTTCTCAAATTTTATCTCATTATTTTAACCAACAACCTTCTCACAGGTATACTCAACTTCATTTAAGAATAAAAGTACCATCAGCTTGTAAGCATCATTACCTAATATGTCTGCTACTGAAACCAAGGTCGTATATTTGCTAAAGCCAGCAACTGTCTCCCAGGTGTAGATTTTGAAGGAAAAAAGCTATCATGAAGGTCAGACTTTGCTCATGCTTTGTTTCTGTCAAAGCTCATGATGGAAGTGGGACTGAGCAAGATCAGCCTTACCATGTGGATGGGAACTTGCACAGGGCTGCCAATGCTGGCAGGTCGGACATTACACGGTATGCCTGTAACTAGTCTGTGTAGGTCTAGCATGTCCCAAACATGTAGGAGTCACTGCCCCACTACTGAACGCCTGTACAATAGTTCTCACGTGGTCAATCCAACACATTTAAGGAACCTGTGATGTGATGAACATATCGTGGAGAGTTGTTCTCTATGTACTATGCTGGCTGTTCATCTAAAAATCTATTAGGGCACCACTTAAAGCAGGAGGGCAGCAGATCCTGGCTGTCAGTGATAATCCACTGCCAAAATCAATACTGTTGGCAAGCTTGCTTCATGGATATTTACGATTTTCCAAGAATGTGTTGTCAGTCCCATTGTCTTGGCCCAATTTCAACTCCAGTAATTACATTTCTGCCTGCCTAATATTCCCCTGCTGCTTCCAGGAGATGCAGGAGCCCTCTGATCCAGTCTCACATTGTTTCATGGCATCACGGCCATGTTCAGCCCCAAACAGGACACACTTCATCTGCAGATATAGCTTTCCCTTTATATATTCTACACAGCAGTTACTACCTAACAGCTTTGTGACTCTTAAAGAGGTGAAAAGTGTAAGATACTGATGTTGCTATTATTTAAAATATGATTTATCTGCCCCTGGAACTAGTCATCTTGAGAGATCTTTTAATTTCCTTCTCTTTCATGAGCAAATTTGTACATTTAAATTATTTACCAAAGGTTGAGCTAGGTAGGTGTCAGTTTGTATTTTTTTATTTCACTAATAAAAGTAAAATATCTATAAAATGTGACAGTCTACAGCTTTTCAATACCCAGCTTCAGGGAGTTCAAGCCCTTTCAGATCTAGCCGGGAGAGCTAACTCCACTGGCAAACTAAAAATCTGCCTTTCTCAGTGGAATAAAACTCCTGCTTACAGCTGTATGGGGCATAAAATGGAGGTTTTAAACTTGTGACATTTCCATGTCTGGAAAAGCTGTCACATGCCCAGCACAGCATCTTACCTCAAGCTGTAAGCCCAGGGGCATTAGTAGCATTAGCCCAACTGTAAGAGTACCAGAGGGAAAGAATGGTGTAACTAAAACACTTTAAAAACCTCCCCAAATCTTTCCTATATTCAGAAAACAGCATTTTCCCCAATGGGAGGGAACTCCTACTTCCAGCTGTACGTGCTTGCAATCTTGCTTCTCAAGAACTTCTTGGTAGCACTCAACTGACTGACTCCCGCCCATTGGAAATCCTGGCTTGCATTATTTTGGGAGAGATCTCTGAATGCACAAAGTGGGAAAAAACACAGGGTTTTAATTATTTTTTTATTATTATTATTTTAGTTCTAAAGACTAAGCAACTGTTGGAAGCTGCTCTGAGCCAGAAAGCGGTCGAATCAATCCTGTAAACATGGTTTTGTGGGCAAAGGAAGATGTGCTAAATACCATCATCAGCTACCTTCATCGGCATTCCCCACACTCTTCCCACTTCCCAAAGAGACCATGTGGAGTGTTTAAACAACTGCAATTTTAAATAGACACAGTTAAGCATATTTTGTATTAAAATGTAAAAAGAATGCCAAACAAAACAAGCCCAGCAAAAAAAAAAAAAAAATAAACCAGACAAGTATGCATATGAGAAAGACCAATAACGTATGAGTGCATGAATGTATTCTGGAGCATTTGCGTATGTCAGAGAGAGTGGAAAGGAGGCGAGCAGAAGATGAGAAAATATGAGATGAGACACAAAGTGACAGAAAAAAGCACCAGTTAGGGAAGAAAGAAGCAGGCATGGAAAAGACTGTCTTGCAGATAAGCAAAGACTCTGTGTACAACATGGGGGTAATTTTTAAACACTGAGCTTTTACCTACTAACATCAATAGGGTTATTACAACTAACTTGGTAAGATCTAGGGGCAGCAGTTAAATGATGTAATACAGGTACCTAATTTAGGTGTCATGCCTACTTCCCTCCATCGGCTCTGTTAGAAGCTGGAGCCTGGCAGCCCTGGATAACAAGTGGTCTAAATTACTCATCACTATCTGGAAGGTAGGAGGCATTGTAAACTCTCTGACTGTGCCCCTGTGTGCACTGCAGCAAAACCAGAGTGAAAAAGGAAAAAAAAAGTATGACAAAGAACATCATCCAGCTATATTACAAGCAGAAGAAAGAAATTCTGGAACTCTATGAAGAGAAAGATGACCTAAACCAAAGAGGATGGGATACTGGAACTTATATTATCTGTGCAGAAAATTTAACGTAAAAAGATTCAAAAGCAAATAGTCTATGTAGCTGCAGCCTGGTGCATCTAAAATGAAAAAAAAAAAACCCAAACCAAAACACCCCATCCCCCCCAAAAAAACCCTAAACTAAACTAAAGGGAGTGCATAGGAAGGAGAGATGTTTTTTGTTTTGGACTATCTAGTTCCTAATTTAATCTTAATCCACTCTGACATTTACCCTCATGGATAATTCTGAATACAAATTTAGGACAGAAAAAAAATCCATAGAAGTAATAAAATAAGAGCTGCTTGCAAGGGCAGTATCAGTAAAAATTGCCCTTGGGTAAAAATAGTTCCTACTGCTTTGTGTCCCGCTCAGCTTCAGGCGATGTACCAGGATCCCAGCAACTACTTTTTTTTCCCTTGTGCAATCATTTGTGGCTCTCATCCAGCCTCTGATTATGCTAATTGTATTTGATGGAATTTGTATGTACTCTCCTTCTCTCTCGTCTCATCTGAACATACACAAGATGCATTTTTAATTTTTAACTCTTCAAAAATAAATAAATAACGTAACTTTCTCCCCAAGGTTGTGTAAAAGTCAACCTTATTACTAGTTCTAAACAGCAAATATACAGCCTTTATTACTAGCAAAACAAATAACCCTTTCTATATTAATATGTTGCAACAAACCTTTTAGTTAGTGTGAGAGGAATGTCATAATGTAGGATTTTGCATAACACAGTCAGATCATGTCACCTAGACACAATTTCGTTTGTATTAAATTAAATCCACCATCATAGGAAGTGCAACTTTAATAAAAAGATACAGTCAAGTTGGCTAGATCAAGAGCCTACATGAGACAGACACTCAAAACAAGAGAGATGGTGAGCTGTTATAAAACCATTCCCAAGGGTTAGTAATAAAACCCAGGACTTAAATTCCTGAGTAAATAGCTTTTTTCTTTTTTTCCCTTTAAAAAGTGTTCTTGACCAAGTAACTAGACACCAAAACCCACTTGATTTAGGTGAGACAAAACTAGATGACCTTAATGGCCTTAATCCAGGTTCCTTGACTGTCTTTGAAGTCCCCAAACGCAGTGGTGACTGTGTTATTTCATACTTCATGGAGACCCTCTGAACCTCTAAATTATTCTTTAATTTTACTAACTGGCAGCTAAAGAGAAATGCAATTGTAAGAGTAAAGGACTTGCTTCCCTTCCTAAATTGAAACAAGACCGGCTTTTCATTATTTAAGTGAAAAAATGCCCAATGGGCAGCCCCGTGCACCGCAGTTCTGCTCTTCCACAGCTAAAGCCTCCCATTGCTCCCGTCCCTCCGCAGGACGCTCACCTCCCAGAGCACCTCGCCGAAGGCACCGTCCATGCTAAACATCACATGCCTCCTGGGGCCAAATGTTGAAGGGTATTCGGGTGTCTTAAAAACACATGCAGGCAACCAAAGGGATTTCCAGAAGCGCTGAGGCGGAGAGGGCACTCGATTTCTGCCACATTCTAGAGAGATGGAGTTAGGCTGGCCAAACCCGTAGGCCTGAAAATCCAGAGGCACCTGAAGACTTTTGAAAGCCAGACTTCAGGGGCCTCAGTCACCCCCCAAAAAACAGGACACGGGTGCATTTGGAAATGTGAGCTGCTATCTGCATTGGAGAGTGTCGGCAGAAAGGAGGCAGGGCATTCAGGCTGGACACCCAGTCTCCCCAGCGCAGGGCTCCGAGTCCCAGGCCACAGGCTCCCGCACACACCCGTCTCCTGAGAGACGCTACCTGTGGTACCGGCCTGTGAAGCAGCAGCAGGGCCAGACTCCGACCAGCCCTCCGGTCTGAAATGAAACGGAACTCTTCCAAATGCAACAGTGCCGACTGAAATGGCTTGGGAAGGTACAAGGCACGTGTGCGAGGGAGGGGGACACTGTCCTTTTGTGTAAGGGACAGAATGCCCCTTCTTCGGTCACACAGGTCCTGTTTAGATGCACAACAGACTCCCCTTCGAAAAGTGAGAGTTTCTTAGCAAAGAGCTGAAAAGCAGAGCAGGCTGCCTAGTCATGTCGCATTATAGCCAGAGGGGGTTTGGGGCACATTCCCTTTTGCCTCCCAGCCCCAACATACATGTACACACACACACGTGTTGGTGGTGACATCTGAAGGAGGCAGTAGTGAGCCATTACCCTGTGCTCACTGCTACTCGTACTAGACCTTTCTTCAAACGATTTTTTCCAGGCATCTGAACTGCCTGTGTTAATTATTGGTGTAAATATTAGATCTGGAAGCTGGGTCCTCTGCCACCCACAATTCTGGACCCTAATAGGAGCAGTCAGCCCATCTGAGATGAGCTCTTTCAGCTGTTTGCTGGAAGTGAGAGCTCTCTGCATGTCAGTGCAGACAAGAAGATGCTCCCTGCCACGTGAATCTATCTGCAGGGGAATTGGCTCTTTTCCTCAGCCTCTGTACAATGAACTGACTGCAAACCACTTCTCTTGCAAGGGTGGCTGTGCGTCACTGGTAAAATGTATATTATTTGTTTGGAGATCAGTCTAAAAGTAACTCTATTTAAAAAAAAAAAGGAAAAAAAAAAGATTCTTCAAAGCTCTTGGCATCCTTGACACACTCTTAAAACATAATAGCACACGAGTTACAAAACATAAATCATCCATAATAACAGAAACACTTCTCTTCACCTCGTGTCTGCTACTACCTAAATTCTTTGTGATTCTGCAGGCACAGTTGTTATATACATGCAAATTTTAATTAAGGGAAAACTTGGCTGAATACTAGATAAAATTATTTGTTGTATAGTATATTTGAAAAGCAATGCATCATTCTAATAGCTTATTCAATGGATATTTGCAACCCTCTATAGAAGTGTTTAGGTAATGCAAAAAAAAGATTAATTGAATAATTTATTTGATGGACAACAGCATTATTCATCAAATACATTATTCAACTAATAGTATTCAACCAGTACTAATTAAAAGCAGAGAAGCAATTGCTTTCAAGTACAACTCATTCAGTTCTCAGTTTTGGCTCCATTAACAAAACGAACTGCAGGAGAATGTCTCAACACAAGTGTAGATGGTGCAGATACTCTTTGTGCTAAAGGAGCCATGTCCTGCATCACGGTGTCCTTGACCAAATATATCTGCATGACCGTGGTAAGATTTGCACCTCTTAATGAACTGCTTGCCTGTACTGGGGCTGGTTTTGAGCATCCTCAACCACGGAGGTATTTTAGTACATGGAACAGATAAAAAGCGTACATTTAATTTGTAACCTGCAGGGTGAATCCAACTTGCTAACTGCTCCAACAACACTCTTACTTGGGAGCTTCCAGATATGAGAAAGAAATAATCTAGAATTTTCTTCGCTGCTTGGTTTCCCAAGTGTTTTGCAAACCCTCTTCCATCCCATGACTAACACTCATCGTTACCTGATAAAGGTACAACTGTTTCCTTACCCAGCCTGGTGACACGCCATGCCTATGTCCCATCATACTGCAGGACCAAAGAGCATTATAAGCATTACTTACACAAGCTGTCGTGCTATCAGGCATACACCCGGCAGAGGCTATGCATCTTTGCCCTGCGAATGGGACACCACTGGGACAAGCCAGTGAAACCACCTGTGCTTCAGACACATCAGCTTCTTGTGCTACATTAGCACAAACATTTTAGTATTTTTTATTTAGCAAGGAACAATGAAGAACATTAGGCTTTAAGAGCAAAAGGCTGACAAGAGATGAGTCAAATCCATCGAGGGAAAAGGCAAAGACTGTATCTTAAGTTCCAAGTGTGCTCCTAGCAGCACACAAGTGGTGAAATGCTCATTATCAGTGTCATACAGCTCACCTGGTCACCTTCCCCACAGATGGGAAAACCACCATCTGAATAAAACCAGCTTCATGATCATGGCAGAAAGCACATTTAACATAGCCTGCACAGGACAAAGAATAAATATCATGCTAGGACTTTGTAGACATAATAAACCCTTGTTAAGTTCCCGTCAAATATGCTGTGGAGAAGGCAGCCACAATGATTAGCAAATAAAGACGTTCTTAAAGTTTAGCAAGCTTTTAAAAATGTAAAATATGTAACCAAAATATGTTTCCCCTATTTTGAGCAGGTTCAGGGAGTAAAGTTCAAAGCAGTAAAAGAGTTTGGATCACACTGACTAAGTATTAACTGAAACAATTTTGCTAGCTTAATTTACGTTACTATTTTAAGCAGAGTTTCTTTTAATGATTCAAAACACATTTCCACTCTAATCCCCTACTCCCGTTTGGAAGGAAACAGATGAATGCGATGAAATGCAATGCAGATGATAAATTCATGCCACTCGAAAAGAGGCAAATGACATTTACTGGTCTCTCAGTTCCCATTTCATGATTGATATAGAACTATAAACAAGAAAATAAGTACTGTTAAAAATCTTTCTATACAGTGGCAAGTAGGGTTTTAATGGTGGTTTGCCTGTGCTTATTAACAAGCCATGGCAGTTGCTGCACACTGATCAGTAACCGCGTAAGAGCTCAGCCTGCTGTAGAAGTCCTGAGTCTATGTACTTTCAATTTTAGAGCATAACCATCATACGCTCCACAAACCAATGAAATTTCTAATAATACAAACCAATGATGTGTTAAATTGAGACACTTCTAGCTTGAATGCCAAAAACTTCACTATGATTTAAAGGATCTGTGCTTACCTTTCTCTATCAATTTACTGTTAATTTGCTACTATTGGAGCAATTTACAAAAAGGAAAAAAAAAGGCAATATTTTATTTAATTTCTAATACCAATACTGGTCATTTCAAATATACACTCAAATGCCATTTCTTGTACAAAATGCAATACAGTAATTCAAGAGGAGTAAGAGATGACATGAGAAGTGTTGGGGGGGGGAGCAGGCAAAAAGAAATCATTCTGCAAAATATCTGCGTTTAGAAATAGGTGTCGATCCTTACTACTCCCCTTAGAAGAAGCAGAGGCATTAACAAAATTTTAGGTCATAAATGTTTGCCTATTTCAACTGTACCACACATTGCATATTTTGTTTATTATTTATTACGTGTTTTTGCTATTGTGCTGGTTACCAAAACTTTGTAGCTTTACAGATAATCTGTATCAAACAATATGAGAATGTCCTACAAATGTGTTTTTTTTCTAAATACGCCTTCCACTTCATTTCACCTCAACTCTTCAAGACAGTACCTAACCATTTATTTATGACTCTGCATTTTATACGAAAATCAGACATACAGCAATTTTTTTTTCTTAGTATCCCATTCCCACTTTCTACTCAGATACAAAGATAAATTGTAATGACCTTGCATGAATCATACTGACGTCATGCAGTCTAGTCCGTGGAATAATTATGAAAGCACTGTTCGATCTCTGTCTCCAGGGGCTCTCTAACAGTCCCTTAAAATCTTTGCCACATCTCTCCACTCTCCAACAGGCTTCTGGGGCAAATATAAAGTCGCAGCTTGAAAGAGAATGAAAACTGGTCAGGGTGAATTCAGGCACCAGTAATAAAGAACATTTAAAATTGGCTTTGTGATTAAACTATTGCTTAGCTGGGTTAGATATGGCCTTCAGCAAATCAGGATACACTGAAACCACTGTAATTCTTTTTTCAACCGTTATACTGCTAAGTAATTTGAGAAATTTCAAGCTTTGCTACTAGACAACAGAGGAGCACAGCTCAGGTCAAACGGATCCCTAGTAGAAACTTAGTGAAATGCAGCAGCTCTACCAAGTATAGATCTGATCCTCAGAGTTCAGGTACAAGGTTAGAAATTGATAAGTTAATTGTCCAACATCAGGACCTGGAGCAAAAGCAGCTGCAACATTTAAATGTTAACTTTATATATCAAGGGAAAGCAGGAAAGATACCTCACCCATGAGTATCTCCTACTGACCTTCGGTTGGCTGGTTATCATCACGCCCAGACTACTTTGTTCTGTGCCAAATTCAGTGCAGAGTAGAGAGAAAGGTTAACCAAAGACCCCAGACCTCATTTGTGAGTAAAAAGCGCTAACCACTCAGGTTGCCTTATGGACACGGTATTTAACAACCTGCCCTGGAACTCTGTTTGCTCCACCCAACCTTGGTCCAACACCCATTCCCTGCACTGCTGGAAACCCCATTAAAGCAGCACAGTTTACTGCAAGAAGGAACTTGCACACACTGTGGCCCCAGACACAAAAGGAGCACAGAAGAGACTTCAAAACAGCTCCTTCATTGTCAGAAAGTCAGTGGTAAGAGTGTTACATTGAAATGATGAGCTGGACTACTGAAGCTGTTTTAAAATAATTTTTGTCCTGTGGCTTATAACATCACAGCACAATTTAAGTTGCAAGAGCCATCTAGAGGCCATCTGCTCCAACTCCTTGCTCAAAGTAGGGCCAACTTCAAAGTTAGATCAGGCTGCTTGGGGCTTTGCCCAGTGGAGTCTGGAATATCTCCAAGGATGGAGATGCTACACCTTCTGTAGGCAACCTGCTCCAATGTTTGACCACCTCATTTTGTTCTTAATATCTAACTGGAATTTCCCTTGCTGCAGCTTGTGACTGTTGCCTCTTCTCCTTCTTCTGTGCTCCTCTGAGAATAGTCTGGCTCTGTCTGCTCTTCGCCCTCCCATAGCTAGCTGTACATAGTAAGAAGAGCTTTCTCTTATTAAGGCTGAACAAACCCCAGCTCTCCGAGCTTTTCTTCCTATGCCATGTGCTCTACCTCCCTAAACAATTTAGCAGCCCTTCATTGGACTCACGCTGATATGTCCATATGTTTCTTGTACTGGACTATCCAAAACTGGACACAAATGCTGAACAGAGAGGAAGCAACACTTCGGTGGATCTGCTGGCTACATTCTCACTAATGAATACAGCCAGCATGCAGTTCACTTTTATTTCCAGAGGAGCAAAGGGATGGCTTGACATTCAATTTGTCCTCGGGTCCTTTTCTGCAGAGCTGACACCTGAGTAACCCCCAGGAAGGAGTCACCGGCTTCATGCCATGATGACAACCCTTTACGATTACTAGTCCAGTCAATTCTCCACCTACCTTACAGTATACCTATCCAAAATATATCTCCAATTTGGACATAACAGCTCCAACTTGCATACAAGGGTGCTATGGGAGACTGTCAAAGGCCTTGCTTAGGTCAAAGTGAATGACTTCCACTGCTCTCTCCTTGTCTGGTCCCATGGACTTTTATATGTCCATGTGACTAAGTGGCCCCTAGGCCAATCTTCTTCTACTATGGGTAGTACTTTAGTCCTCTAAACTCTGCCACTAGGAAGAGAGCCAGGGAGACCTGAGAGCAGACCATCCTTGGATGATAATGCTAGCTGCTCTGCTACCCATGCTTCAAGAGTATGTTCTTGTGTGAGAGCTTCTTGGGGAAAATTTGAGATGAGATTGGGCCTGATGAGCTCCCTGATTTCTAAGAACATAACACCTGTCTACAGAGATAGAAAATATTGGTGTTTATATCTAAAGAAATGCACTACCACCTGCTGTCTGCTGAAGAGAAATAAGCACTATGGGACACAAATGACCTCAATTCTTCCAGCGAATCACTTGAGTGTAAGGTAAATTGGTGAAACCTCTTTATCATTTGGTAACGTCTATGCCATGGGAAATGTGGGCCCTGATGCATAAAAGATCCCATATGCTTTTCATCAGTACTGGCCCATTCCTTTGGGAACATTAAGGTTCATCCCCTATGGGACACTTGGGAAAAGTGGGCTCAGGATTCAGTGAATGCAGTGGGGGAAATCTGAGCAGGAAAAATGCGTTAACAGGCTCTTAAAACTGAGGTAATCTGTGGCTGTGAAAGCCATGGATGAGTTGTGGTTTAGGTGACCTTACCTGACCTTTCAATGAGTTTTAGATATTCCACAATTTCATTGAAGGCTCCCCTACTCCTTTCAAGAGGAGACACAATTCAGTTCTCTGTGTTGTTTGCCATTGTACTTAGGCACACACATCTATATTTATACACACAAATAAACCTTGATAAACTACACTTTTCTGCAGTGCATATTCCTTCTTTCTCAATGACAAACTTGCAATTACCAAAGCATTAATTCCCGACCAGTTTCTCAGTACTAAAGCCAGTGCTTGTGCTGCCTGTATTGCATTTGCCAACTGCCAAATCCTTTGGAAATGTAAAGATACAGAGGAGAAACCAAAAACAGTCACTGGCTGTAAAGTCTTACTGTACCTATATTTTCTTATTTGTCCTTTTTTTATTGAACACCAGCAAATAACTTTGACTGCTTACAGACAGGGTGGTGATATCAATTGCCTGCTCTAAACTATGATGCAACAGGTTTAACTGCATGCTCTGCCTCCAGCTGCTGAGATTTTTCACAAGCTTCAGCTTTTCGTATGTCAATGTCTGTGTTTTGACACACATTCCTACAGATGAAAGTTTAGTCATGGAAGTATAAACTTCTAAATGGTTTTAGTTATGTTATGAAATACAAAATTTGCCGCTACAAAAGCTTCTCTATTATAAAAATATCAGTGAAAATGCTGAGAAACAAACTGGTGGCCACAATGCAATACAACATTTCTTTAAATTTTTTAGAAACTTAAAACTTCTTTTCATTACGAAGGAATTTTTCATCCATCACATACCCCAATAAACACATACCCCAATAAAATTTCAAAGTGACTTTGAAATAATATCAGCCACACATATAAACAAAAGTTAATCTTAACATTCTTTGAAAGAGGATGTCTTTTTGTGTATTATCTTTTTTTTACCCCCTCTAAAGAAAGGTGCTGAGGAACATGGGTGTCTTGTGCAGCAGTGATGCCTGTGATGTAGAAAGAGAGAAAACATCCAGCACTTAAGCAGAAATACCCTGAGATATTTCTTTGAATGCCTTTCACAGTACTTGCATCAAATACATTTCCCCCCCCATTCAAAAAAGTACGTTGCCTTACAGCAGCTCGTTCCCTGCACACAACCAACCAGTTTCACTGACTTCCCTCCGTTCTTTCTATCCCACTTCTCCAACAGGCTGTGAAAATGAGACCAGGGAGACCTGGATGTGTGCATGGAGGTCAGTTTGCTGTTCTAATTTGTTTGAAAAAGGTTCCAAGAGATATATTGTCTGATTAAAACATTTTGGGAGTCCTCCCTCCGTGCCAAATTGCAGTTGACCCTGGTGATGTAGGTAGGCTCTGAGCACCTGGATACAGGGGGAAGCTCAGGCTCAAAGCAGGGAGCTGGGGGTGATGCAGTATTCCAGGCTGCTTCGCTGTGGTCTGTTTGGAGATGGTGAGCCTCCCTAGAGCTCATCGCCCTTCTGTCCTCAGCCAGCCTGACTGGGAACTGTGTAAGAAAATGATCTGGAACTACAACTTCTCTTGTTTCTTCATGGAGGTGAGAAAACTTTAGATATGGCACAAGTTCATAAATACCTATAAGCTACCTTTGAAATAACCAGTCCATATTATACATGTCTGGTCTAATAGGTAAAAGAGAAAACTAACACAAGCTCTGCACTACTGAACTACATGAACTGGTTTTGATCTTAATGACTGTAAATACAAACTACTTTCTGATCCTTTTCTGATACTTTGTCCTTCTACACTGCCGACCTCTCCATCACAACTTTTACCTCTCTGGATACTCTTCTTGAGAAGCATCTCCTGAACTCTGCTTCTTCCCTATCTTTAATATCAGTGTCCATTGATTGCCCCATCTTGTCAGTCTATTTATGGAAAATTTCGTAAGAATAGATGCAAACCTATTTTTTGGACACTGCTTGAGTACTTTCCCCTCACTCACTGTCTTTTGCTTTGCCACACACACATCGATTATCACTCTATTTGTGCATAAATCAGGTTCAACACTTGCAGTGCTGTATTGGGTTTCTGTGGCAAGGTTTTGGTAGCGGGGGGTTGCGGTTACAGGGGTGGCTTCTGTGAGTAGCTGCTGGAAGCTTCCCCTTTGTCCGATAGAGCCAATGCCAGCCGGTTCTAAGATGGACCCGCCACCAGCCAAGGCCGAGCCAATCAGCGATAGTGGTAACGCCTCTGTGATAACATTTTAAGAAGGAAAAAAGTTGGGGAACA
>JANZLQ010000017.1:21850976-21864962 GCA_026212715.1 Elanus axillaris | reverse complement strand
CCCCCCCAGCCTCCTCACTGGTGGGGTGGGGTGAGGAGCAGAAAAGCCCTTGGCTCTGTGTGAGCACTGCTCAGCAGTGACGAAAACATCCCTGTTTTATCTATACTGTTTTCAGCACAAATCCAAAACACAGCCCCATACTAGCTACTGTGAAGAAAATTAACTCTATCCCAGCCAAAACCAGCACAATGAGACATAGCTAGCATGTCTGCTGATGCTGTTTTTTCAGCTAATTCTGTGTTCTCCAATTCACCTGCAGCATCCTTACTTCTGGAGCTATTAGCATCTTCTCTATGCCTTCAAGGCTATTTCCTGAAATTGTCCATTTTATAATATTAGTCTAGCAAGACTGGCTTGAAATAAAACCCTGACAAGCAATCAAAGAAGTTATTTTCTAAAGGAGTTTCTCTAGAGAATCAGGTCAAAAGCCTACTTCTTACCTTGAACACTTGGAAGACATGAAAGAAAGCTTTGTTTTAGAAGCTTAGATGTCTACCACAAAGTTGATAATTGTTTTCTCTTTTTTTCTGTTTATTGCTTTTGAAGAAATTCAGTCCGAGACCTGGGATGCATCAAAGAAAGACATGTATTTGGATGAGCTTTGTTTGATGGCAAGAGCTCTTCCTTAAGTCATCAAAACAGCCTTGAGTGACAAGGTAGCAGAAGCCTTCTGGAAAAAGCGTACCAAGCATCAGTGAGGACAATCACAGGGCACAGAAACTCGACAGCTTTTATGTTCTCGCTTTTTATGTGCAAACAATTAGGGAGCTAGATGTCACGTGTGTAAAGAGCCAAGGTGTCTGATCCAAAACTCATCAAGTCAATATAAACATGCCCTTTGACTTCAGATGAGCTTTGGATAAGCCCTAAAGATTTTAGCACTAATGAGTTAGAGCTTTTCCAACCTCACTTGGATAATATTCCAGGTAGGGGTGGCAGAGAGTCGTTTCAAAAGCAGATCTGAGCTCTGCATATTGGTTGTGATCCATCAGAGAAGATACTTTCTTTGGTCAGACAGGGACTGTTTTTCTTGCATTCTCTACCATGATGCAAAGTCTTTTGCAGGAATACCAGCACATACTTACCTACCAAACTTCTTGCTGCTGCAACAGTCTAGGACACTGATGATGTGCTTCTGTGTTGTAACATAGTTATGGCTTTCCTTCCATTTCAGAAAAGGCCTTAATTTGAATAGAGTGCTAGAAATTTCTTACAGTCTATGGATATTGCCTATGGAGTAAACATGGACATGCTACCTACAACTTCATTGCCAGTGTACAGAAGGACTGGGCTATACTGTTGATTCTCTTTAGTCTTATGTGTCTTCTGTACTAAAAAAAGAAAAAAAAAAGAAAAAAAAAGAAAAAAAGGAATTGTATGCCCCAAGCCACTAACTTTGTTGCATCAGAACATTTCTTTCTGTCGCATTCAAACCTGAGCCAGCTCAACTTGTATCAGTCAGTCCCAGGCTTCAAACCCAGTCCATTTTAGGGGCAAGTAATGAAAATGGTATGAGGTCCTGTGAGACCATGTACTTGTCCTGCCTGCCTTGCTCTTATGCTCGCCCCTGGCTCTCCCTCACTTGCCCAGAAGCCACTACTTGTGCACTCTGACAGTAAAGACTGGTGTAAAGATCCTGGAGCATATTTAAGTTGCTGGAAACTATGCAGAGAGGACGAGGAAGGGCAGCAGTGTAGAAGACAAGCCATGGAACAAGAGAACAACCAGGTGCCACCTAAGCCATCCCTCTGTCACTCTCCTTCCATCCTTTTCTTCCATCCTTTTTCTTTGTTATGTCTAAACCAGACTCCTTTTGATACTGATTTTCAATCTGTAATGCCATGAATTGCAGACATTGCCTTCTCCAAGTTATTTGGACTTTTATATTATTGCATAGATTATAAGGCCAGAGACATCACTATATATCTGCTCTGACCTCCTGCCTAAGAGTTAAAAGGCCTTTCCTAAAGTGTTTGAATAACAGCATCCTTTTAAATGGCACCTCTTCGTACTTCTTTCTATTTTTGATTTCTAAGATGCCATGAACAGAAATCTGCCACAATTCTTGGTAAATTTTCCCCTCAAAAATGATGTTCACTGTGGAAGCAATGTATTTATTTTCTAGACAAATCCAGTTCAGATTTAGCTTTCATCCCCTAGTATCTAAGAAATCATTGCCTGACTGACTGTTGAGGGCCTCTTTCTCTTGCAAGAGTGTTAGAGCTTGTTTCTCAGCTCAGCCCTGGAGATAGGAGGACACAGGAGGTCCAGCCAACAGGCATGCCTTCCCTGTGAAGCCACTGTCGGCATGGTGCCACAGAGTTTTGTTCTTCACTCAAAGGTCTTATTTTTATTTTCTGATTTTGTTTTTGCTTTTGAGAGATAATCTCCATTATCACATTCTCTCCTGTTCAACGCTTTTTAATGCATGTATTATTTATCTTAGGAAGGTCCTTTATGCTCTTGTGTGAATTCCAATTGTTATGGCTCATTTTAATTTCCTTTAAGGCCCTTAGTAATTTTTCTGTACAGCTGGTTCCACTTAATAAAAGTTTTGCTATGCAGATACATGAAGCTTCTGTGCCCCACCTTTGTATCTCCAAATAAACAAGACTACTCTATCTATCTGATGTATTTTATGGAGTCTAATACAAAAGAGACGACAGAGCCTAAAACGTGGGCAAAGTCATGCTTAACTCTAGTATGCACAACAAACAAAAGAATTTAGGATATGTGTCTACAGAAAATCAAGTAATTTAATTTTCACTTTATTTTACTTTTGCTCAGTTTGGATGCTTATCTGTATCAGTGGCGAGGAACATGTATCTATCATGTGGCTATATAGTTGGTCTAGATAAATCTTGTTGCACCTGGAAACCTTCATCAGAGGCACAATTAGAAATAACAGAATTACACAGCAAAGAAGGATGCTTCTCAAACTCATCTCAAGTCAACCCCAGAGGATCTGATCTCAATACTGCTTCTGAAGAATACTGTTGTCTGAAAATTACATATTTTTCAAGCAAATGGTACTGTTTGACAATACCAATAGTAATTTCAAGTATTTTCTCATGTGCAATTTTTTTTTCTGCAGTTTATCATATCAAAACTGTTTGAATAGAGAAAATAGCCATGACTTTTCTATTTAACCAAAACCTTGTTTTCTCTCATTTATTTGTTGCCTCTAATCGTGATACAATAAAGTCAAGTATTTGGGAAAAGGCCCTTCCTTTCATTGCGTGTAACATCATTAGGGACTGTGTGATTTGGATTTCCATGTCTGAATAGGAATAGTTAGAAAATATGATTCAAGTATTTTATGTCTGGGAAAGATGCTGGGATAAATTCTGCCTTTTCTGTGTGAGGTGAGGAAAATTAAATTGGGTAAAGGGCTCAAAAACAGTCTAGAAAGCTGTATCCAAACTCACGCGTAGGACAAGAAAATGGATTCTTCCAGGATATGGCAGATGACAAACAAAGAGAGGGTCCCCACTGGATGTGCAGAGAGGTACATCTGCCATTGCTGTTGTATGTCCAGCAAGAATTGCAGTAGGTATCTGCAAATGGCTAGCAGCTCTTCACATGGTATCTGTCTGAGGTCTACAAAGGACAAGCCATGTTACATATGGTACCCATTCAGTCAATGCCATTAAGCCTACCCAGAGGCACAAATGTTTTGGAAAGAACAAGGATTCATTTTGGCTTCCATGGGTGCTGCAAGACTTAACGGTAGCAAGCTAAGGGAGGTGTGCCTATTTTGAAAAGCACACACAGGGTTGTGGGTTGTGTAGCACCAATGGTGAAGCTATTACCTATGGACAGTGGTGCATTAGAATAAACAGAGTCACGTTTGCTCAGTTCTTAGGGTAAAAGTTTTATGATTTGAGACCCGACCTTTCACAGCCATATGCCTGCTTGTGCATGAGAATCCAGTCAGAAGGCAGATGTATTGCTGTGAAGCATCTATTCCTTATTTAAATGTGTGCAAGTCTGGAGCCTACATTTATGTTCTCCAAATCCACATCTAAAATATTGTTGTAGGTGCCCCAAACCAGAAAACTGCATATCTATCCTTTGTTCACCGACAGAGGCCAAATTCAATTCAGTGTGTTCTTTATGATCTTTGACCCCTGCAGTGGTCTTGTGCCAGAGCAGAACAAGAAAAAGTGTATCATACCTCAAATCCTTGAAATTTCATCAGAAAGAAAAAGATCACCATGCTACTGAGAGCAACTTAAGTGTCAAAGTCAGGTAGAAAAGATCTGTCTTTGGGAGCCTTCAAAGGACTGTTTCTCCCCAGTGACTATAAGGAATTTATGGGCTTACTTAATGGGGGCATCTTCACCAGCCATCTAAAATTTAGGTGCAAATCAGGCACCTACATTCCTACATAAAATGCACTGGTGACTGGCTTGGAATAAAGAGACTTGCAAGGGACTGAATAAAACAGCCTGAAGGATGTACAAAATACATGCATATAAAAATATACAGATAGTGAATGTTACAGCTATATACACAGACTCCTAAGACAAAGCTGCAGCAGAAATGCTCACAGCAACCAGAAATATGAACACTCACATTCAGAGTCAGGCTGGACTTATCCCTCCGCATCCTGCACATGGGGATGGGCAACACCAAAGTACTTCATACTATGTAATATTCAAGTCCAGATAAAAGAGAAGGGTTTGAAACTGGGGATTCTACTCTGCTCCCTCATGCTCAATCCCAGTGCTGCTGATTTTATAAGATATCCAAAGACAGATAATAGAGTAGGAAGGGAGGAACATGCCTCAAGGCTACTGAAATGCTCTCAGTAATAGGTTAAAAATGTGAAGCATTTAAAGTGTCTGATGCTTCCTTTGATATTCTCCAGGCGATTTCCTAAATCAGCTTCAAATTTTACTCATTTTCAGCTTTAAAACAAGCAGCGCCACAAATGATTAAAAGAAACAACAACAACAACAAAAAATAAACACACACCCAGATGGTAACTATTATCTGAGCCAGAAAATAGAGACAAATACATCCACTTAGGGCAAACTAACATATTGTATTATATCACTATGATGTACTGTAATGGGATATGATTTACATTAAAACTTGTTGTGAATTAGAGATTTAACTTATGGCCTTTCTCCACAAATTACAACAACAAACAAGAGCACGAAAATAAGCTCTAATAATGGCATGCATTCCATCACCATTTGCTGAAATATTTCTAGACCAAAGCCACGGATAAAATATTCAAAAGTGCAGTTTTGTAACATTATTCTAGAAATGTGATTTAAGTGAAAATCCTGAATCCCTGCAATCAGCAAAGATTTTATGGCAATCTTCCCAAGAATTGGGGTGTCTTAGATGAGATTTTGACTACAAAACACTCCAGAACAGTTAGGCATATGGTGTGACCATGGCTTATTACATTAAATGTAATGGTCTCACTTGCGCTCCCTCCATCTGTTTGCTCTGTCCATCTCTTGTCTTCTACCATAACCTCGCTATTTCAGGGACTATCTTTTAGCTATCTATATATGTTGAAGCATCCAGCACAAAAGGAGCCCATACTTTGGGCTTTCCTTTGTTAATGCAACTGAGCTAAACAGATAAACAACTTGTCAGGGGTGAGTTTGCCACATTTATTCTCTGTAGCAAATTGTACTTCTAATTGGATAAGGTTCTCTTCCCCACATGCCGTCACCTGGTTTGTAATGCAGTGTACCTTTTAAGCACTACAAAATCTCTTGCTGAGACAGCTACATTTGTGGTGGATACTACACAAACATACACATAAGCACAACACATTCCAGTTCCCTAGTTTATAACTGCTTCTTATAAAGACCCTAGGACTGAAAGTTGCTCTGAGAGGGAGGATGACATGGTAAGTGGATTCCAAAGATTTGAGGTTTCTTCTCCCTAAGTGACTTGCCAGAGCCAAGCTCATCTGTATGCGCCAGTATTCTCTAAATAATAAAAAAAAAAGGATAATGTTTCCTCTCCTGACGAATGTGCACTCAACTTTATCCACACGGTGCTTTAGCAGCTCTGCAAGAATGTAAAAAAGCTATCTAATTTCCTGTTTAACTTTGTCTAGAAACAATCACTGAGATTATGGAAGGCTACTTCTCCCTGCTCCATGTGTGCCTGCCTGAAAGCTTGAGACTGGGAGGGCGATGCTGAATACCCACCTCCAAAGTTAAAATAACTCCTATTCCTTCCTGCTCTGTTGGAAAGAGAAAAAAAGACGTTTGAGCCAGAATTGGTAAGCAATGAGCAATTACAAATGCAGCACCTCTAGCAGTACTTGAGACAATGTTAATCTAGCTGCCTTAGGTACCAGCATGAAGCCTGGATCCTCACCCACATGGTGAGCCACAGATGACATTTATCCTGCTGCACCTCCTCTGTTTTTGTTACAAGCTACTGCGATTAAGGCTAGGACGTCGTCCTGACTTGTACCACGGTCGCAACTCTGTTTACAGCACAGACTGACCTTTCCTTACTGACTGAAGAAACATGAATGATGTATCTGTAAATGTTAGCCTTTTTTTTTTTTTTTTTTAAAAAAAAGGGAACGTTATTATCTAGCCATTAACAACAGGAAAGTAGGAGCTGAAAACCAGATAGATTTAGCAGCTCGTGTCTCCTTGGCTTTGGGAGAGATTCTCACATCATTAAGTCATTTCTGAAATGAAGATGGTCAGAAGAAAGCGATCTGCAGAGAAGGCAGAACAAAATCCCATTCAGGGTGAGTGTATCAGATACCCAGGCTGGTGTGAAGGCTCTACTCAGGGAAACAGCTGAGATAGATAGCTCTGATTTTTTTGAAACTTTCAGAATTTGTGCTCACTGCCAAAGGTAAATAAGGGAAACTGCAATGAAACAGGTAACTGTGTTGTAAGAACTATGCTAGCAATGAAATGTCAGAGAAAACAGTAACGGGAAGCAGAATATATCAAGGAGAGATGGCATATGATGTCACCATGGTTTATTCTGTGGCAAAAGAGAGATCAAGTTTTGTAATGCTCAGGGACAGGCAGTAATGAGGTAGGAAGCAAAGCAACAGAAGTGACGCACAAGCATGAGGTTACACTTTTCTATGAAAACTGGAACTTCTCACAAATTTAGTAGTGCAAAATATGTTTTTAGCAATTACCCTACAAGCTCAGTTCTCCCTGATTTGCAACTGCCTAATATGTTTTTAGTAACTGCAGCTATCCCTGAGTTAAAATAGTAGAGAACTCGGATATTTTTCTTGCTACCATTTTTAGCATTTTGTCCTTTTTGGATGAAATGAATCATATTGTTTACTATGGTCTTTCATTTTAGTCCTCTGTCTTATAGTCCAGCTGGAAGTGGGTAGGACAACCAGCACTCTGCCCAGTTACCTCACAGTTCGTGTTAAAGGAGTATGTAACACCTGAAATGAGATGGAAAACATATGTAGGAAGTCAGAAAGACATGCCATGGGGATTGCTCCTTTGCTGTTATGCTGGGAGGGACAAACTGCTGCTCAGCAGAGCCATGGAGACCCACCAGCTCTGCCAGCACAGCACCTGCTAGCCCCAGGTCTGAATGTGGACACTTGAGACCATCCCGTGGCATCAACCTTACACCTGCTACAAGAAATTTAAAGGACAAAACTAAGCTCTCACACAGCTTCAGCTGCAAGCTCTTGCTTTCCCCCCATAACCTATGCAAGATGTT
Organism: Elanus axillaris; assembly: GCA_026212715.1. NCBI lineage: Eukaryota > Metazoa > Chordata > Aves > Accipitriformes > Accipitridae > Elanus > Elanus axillaris. The sequence continues at coordinate 21,857,258 of JANZLQ010000017.1, read as the reverse complement.
TCTGAAGAGTAAGGACTGATGTGCTGTGACAAAAGCATCAGTACAAAAATGAACCACCAGCTACACATGTGCTAGGAAGCATTAACGCCAAAGAGCTAAAGAAAAGCAAACAGAAAGCAGAAAGATCTGAAAAAGAAACAGTAATAGTAACATGATATAAAAATATCTGATGTAACTTAGAAAAGCAAGCAGGATTTAATGCATGCTACCCTTGTTAGTGCTATATAAATGTCTTGTTCTGTTCCATTCTGGTATTATTCCAGGGTCAAGCATATTCAGTGTCCTTTATAATAAAGCTGTCAATATACAGTCTTGATGCTATACATTGATTTTCTGCCACAAAAAAGAGGAAGCTATCCCTTTGTGTTCAGCAACTTTGCAGCGACTTAATATTTCTTAGACCACAATATTTAGTATCACCACAAAGATCAGGGCATCTTCCTGGCACCACACATCTTATCTGCAGTTTTTATACATGTAAGTTCTTTAAAAACATGTCAACAGTGTAATGTAGCAATTTATTTAGTAGCAATGGGAAATCTGTGACGTTCCAGTTTGTACCAATAAACTAGTTATACAAACTTCTGTGAACTAAAGGGAAAAGGGCAAGAAAATGCCCCTGAAATCCTCTTAAGGAAGATACAAAAATGTAAGACTTCAATAAAAAACTGTTCACAGAATGAATGATAGTAACAATAATATTTAGCACTTACATAGTTCTGTCTCTCTAAATTACTCCAAAAAGTCACGAAAAAGATCATATTGAGCTTCAGAGTGGCTAAGGAAAGTGAAGAAGAGAGTTATTTGACTTGACCAAAATAGCATCTAACAGAGCTAAGAAAAATTTGCGCTTTCAGTCCCATTTCTTGATATTAAGCAGATTTTTGTCTTGCCAATTTCCCCATGTCTTTTTAGCCACGAGTAGGGATGATATAGGGGCTCTTCTACCTGAACTCCCAGCTACTTAAACTGAAAATGAAAGCCCACAATGCTTTTTCTGAGGAAATTCAAATGTTAGAAAAAGCAGACATTGTCAAAGTGGTTCTACAAGCATAAAAATCCCATCATCGTAATTGTCAGGTGTATTTCTTTATTCTGTGTTCAAACAGTATTTGTCAAGAAATACGTTACGAATTATGGGAAGTTGTATTCAGCAGGGAAGGAGGTGGAGGGCTGAGCTCGCACAATGCCAATGCTCTTCCATTACAGGATATTGATTCAGTAAGAGAAGAGCCTAGCCTGCAAGGTATTATCCAAAAATGGAATAAGTAGAAAGCTGGATGGAGCTCTACCAGCCACCTCAAAGGTGGTACCCACAAACACAGCCTGCCCCTGGTGTACACGTCTCACTAGCTTTTAAAGGCCTCCTAAGAAGACGATTCAAAACACTGCCAAGAAGCCCAATGCAGTGCTTAACTGTATCTGTCACCAGAAAGATTCTCCTGCCAGCTGACTTAAAGCTCCTCTTTCAGTATCACTTTCCAGCCTGCGAGCTCCCCTTTTATATTTGTGCATTTGGGTGGTTTTTTTCTTTCCTTCTTCCACTTTTACTTAGAGAATTGCACTGCACTGATAAACCAGGCGATCAACTAAAAGCAGCCTCAGTTTTCTCCAGCCCCTTCATCTCCTCCCCACACATTGCCATCCACACATGCCGGGACTGTGTGTGCCAGTGAGGCAGCAGGGGACAGCCTTGGCACAGGCCAGCCCACGGAAAGCCCTGTCTTGGGCTGCTCTCTCAGCTTGATCACACTTCCTTGATTTGCTTAAGAAAATGTTACATGTGACCATACCAAACCCCTTACTAAATTCCCAACATACCACCTTCACCATTTCCTTCTCACTTGTTGGATGGTTTCTGACACCCAGCTACATGCAAGTAAAATTAATTGGTCTTTTACTTTGACAATAAACCCCAAAGAAGTACCTTTAAATTAGTTTCAGTGAAAAGTTTCTTATTCTTTAGAATACTTTCTAAGTATTCGCCTTTTTTCAACTTTACTCGCTGGCCTGAAAGCTTATTATTTGCTAACACCACCTCTTTAGGGAGCTGGCTGGCTCAGTCTTCTTCCAACAGGATCATGTAGGTCTCTGGATTCTTGTCATAGGTGGTTCCCGTTTCCAAAATAGACAGGGAAACTCTTTGAACAAGATCCACAGAAGAGTAAGATCCATCTGTTTGAACAAGATCCAGCCAAGCTGTTTCAAGTGATTACAAGGTATTTCAGAGACATTTAGCGGCCAGTTTTACTCGGCTTGTGGCTAAACTTCAAGATCTACTTTTTAAACAGGAAGATTGCAGATCACAGATCTTTAGAATCTTGATGAATTATGAAAACTGCTGGGAGGAAAGAAAAGTTGGAAATATATAGATGTACACACACATATGTACATGTAGATGTGGCACTTAGGGACATTGTTTAGTGGTAGATGTGGCAGTGCTAGGTTAAAGGTTGGAGTTCATGATCTTGAAGGTCTTTTCCAACCTAAATGATTCTATGATTCTATATATATAATTCATAAAATAGGACCACACACTGGTAGCATGGGATATGTGACTTCTTGAACAACCAACTACTGACATAAAAGATGTGCTGATTCCCCTGGGGCTGTTCTGTTCAGACCAAGAGGATGCTGGTCCCCAGGTGCCACGTTTCCCATCCCGTCCTCCCTCAGCACATTTCTCAGGCAGATTTTTGGCCTAAGCTGCAGTTTTGATCACATTTCCATTAGGCATCACTGATTGCCAGTACCCACGCATGCTGAGCAGCACATTAAAACTACTTTTTAATGTCTCACTATAAAACTTGCTTTCAATATCAAACAAAACATTAAAGATCCATTATTTCTCCATACCAGCTAAAGACTTTTTAATGAGATTAATTACAAGAAAAGAAGAATGTATTTTTCAGAAGATCAGTTGAATAACACAGCGCCTAATGTTTAGCATCTTTAAATAGCATCTATTAGATGTGATGTTATTTGAAAAATGCTTGTGAATATTTATAGTATTTCAAGTTGTTAAACTGGACACATTCTAAAACTGCCAGAAATAAACCTGCCCATTTTTCTGTCATGTGCCTGTTAGAGCTCACTACACTTTTCAGAGCTCTACAGCTTTCATATGCCTTTAATAAATCTGTAGGCACCTTGAATGGGAAGTTATTCCATTTTGCAGAAATGCATAAATAAAATGTACACCATGATCTATACATTAAATCTGAGATAAAGGAGAAGTTATCAGCATTAACCTCTCTTGTTCTGCTTGCAGGATCCAGTAAAAAAAAGTGGTTTAAAATGGCTTTGTAGAACGATGGCTCTGTCACAATGGTGACAATCTTCCTGCATAAAAGACCAAATAGCGGATGAGGAGAAGTGAAGAAAGAAATTATTACATAATGAAATTTGAAAAACACTATAAGCAAGCAGCAAAGAAAGAATACACATTAATTTCTTTTTTTAATCTCATTTCAGGCAGGGAGAAAAAAGACCAAGGAGAGCAGGTGCAGGGGAGATGATGCTTCACTTGCTCACTGGATCTCTTTGAGGACATTACAGCCTTGTTTGACAAGGAAAGAACAGCAAAGATTAGCTATCTGGGTTTCTAAACCCCCCAACCTTGTTTCTTGCTAAAGGTTAATGTCTAGGAGAGGAGGAAAATTGACATACTTCTATAAAAGCCTAAAGGTAAAAGACAAAGGGCAGTCTCAAGTGGATGCTTTTCCAGCTAGAGAAAGCTGTTGCAGATCAGCGAAGGCACCTAGACTTACTTTTGCTGCTATTTTTATTAGTAATATAAACAATCTTTATTTGCATGAAGAGTTCTAATTTTGCCAGAGATGCTAAGTGAGAGGCAAAGGAAAATATTAATGCTGAAGGACCAGAATAAATCAAACACCTGAGCATAGGGAGCTTCATGCAAAGCAGCAGGAGACTCTGCCCTAATTCCTGGGAAAAAAGATCCAAGGAAAGTAGCCTACATCCTACATGCCCAACTAACCAGAAGACGTGGCTAACCTGCCTGCCTTCATCAAGATAGAGCTGAAATGCAAGTTATATGAGCAAGGCAAATGACAAAGCTGAAATGCAGTAAGAAGACAGGAAGCACGAGTTTGGATACATCTATGCAACCAAGTGCGTACCTGTCCTTTAATATGAAAGAACAGCACAGCTGTTTGTGGGTGGCTTGGCTTCAGACCTCGTGACACAGCCAGAGGTGATGGGCCCATTGGGTCCCCTGGTACCATTGCTGACACATGGAAATGCATTTCACAGCATATGCAACTTTTTCTCCCAAGTATTCCAAAATAAGAATACATTCAGGACACTTTTAATAGAACTTTGGTATTAGCCAAGAAAAAAACTCCAAACATTCCCCCATAACTTCACAATTTCACAGCTGAGGTTTTCAAGCCAAATGAAAAAAAAGCCACAAAAACAATATGCATCACTGTCTCTTCCCCTTTCCAAATCAGACAGTACTGCAAAACTTGCAATCAAATCACAAGAACTGGCAAACCTGAAGATATTTACAACATTATGAATTACATTATGTCTCAGAGATTTAAATCCCTGGGACAGGCTAAGGACATCACGATGACTTTACTTTAAAAGAAAGGACAGTGCCAAGGTTGCCAGGCCCCCAAATTAAAATCTAGTCCAGAAGATACATTTTTCAAATGTCCTCCTGATTCTGAAAAAATCTATCAGTCTGCCAAAGCAAGGGCTGCAAGATTATTAAAGTGCCGACTACAATTTATGCCCAAGATACCGAGCTGGCCACCTCTCATGTTACATACTGCCAAGGCTCTGGGTCACCCATCCTTTGGGCCACCCCACTTTATTCTGATTGAGGTCAGGTCTTCTCACTCCAAGGACTCTGACAGCAGAGCCCCATCCCTGACCATGCATCCCAGCTTCTCGCTGCCTTCTTCTCCAAAAATTCAGCATAAGATCAAGTCAGGAGGGCTATTCCTGCCTATTTCAATTTTCTTTCTTTATTAATGTTGCACTGCTCTGTTCTGGGGAGTTGCAAGAACATCTGCTGCAAGAAAAGACTTGTAGTAATTTCTACTTACTGCTGTATGGTGGCATGTATACGTACAGCACGTTTTATGTGTTTGGTGCACAGCAGAGTTGACATGAAATGGGACAGATTAAGGGAAAGCAACTTCAATACAGTCCTCTTGAGAGGTGGGAAAGGGGCTCAAGCCTTGCTACAGCCTGGCTCAGGGGCGGACGCAAGTCAAGCCCTCCACTTTTCAAGACAAAGCCCAAACTCCTGCCTGGCTGCAGTCCACTTGGTGCGGCCTGCTGGGATGGAGATATTTTAACTATCCACCAGGAAAGAGAATATGGTGTGAGTAACGCCACAGGAAGGACATCTGCCTTGCTGCCAGAAGCCCCTGGCCCTGTGGCAGGGTTGATCCACCCAGGAGGAGGAGCAGAGCGGGTGCACGAGGCCGGCTGACACAGGGGGACGGATCCAGGCTGTCCCAGCAGGAAAGGAACGGCAGCCCCGGTCAGTGCCACTCTGGGTGCAGACTTGAATTGCTGAGCTATCAGGTGAGAGGGGAGCCACGCACTTCTCCCCCTCCGCCAAGTCTGCCTTTCTCTCCCCGACTCTTCTTCAAAGGACTAATGCTTCATTTTGAGTACATTGGACTTCTTCGTTTGACACTAAAACCTCATTCTCCCCGTACTTTCTTTTTCTTCTCCATTTTGCTGTCGCCATGTTGATTAGAAGAAACAAACCCAGTGCTGTTTAGTGATGTATGAGCATTTAAGATGACATTGGTGATGATTTTTTCCGATTTGTCAGTCTAACAGACAGATTAGTTATTCGCTGAGCCCTATATTAAAGCCATCCACTGCAGAAACCACAGGTCAGGACAGCAAGGGTTTATTTTGCAATCAGCTTCTGTGCAAGAGCAGGATTCCTCTGTATTACAATACTCTGGTGGCTCCTGAGCACAGAAGGGGGTGTCGTGCAGACACGCTCATGAGCACAAACAAAACCAGAACCCTTGGGTGGTGGTGTTGGTTGGTCACCTCACAGATTAGTTGCTGTTTTAACTATGCAATGTTCCTTGGAGAGAGGAATTTTTCATGTATCAAAATCCCCTGCTTGTTCAAGAAGAGCAGGGACGACAGGCAGAAAAGCAGGATGGTGAAATACGCACTAAAGCATCTGTAGTAACACAGAACCGCTACCATAGGTTTACAACATCCCTTCTTTCAAGTGCCCTTGGAGCCCTGTTTGCTTCTACACCTTCCCCCCCC